>CABHPQ010148462.1:12573-27993 GCA_902168405.1 Peromyscus aztecus
TGTGTGTGTGTGTGTGTGTGTGTGTGTGTGTGTGTGTGTGTGTGTGTTGCTAGGGATTAAACCCTGCCTGGTGTGGGTATGTATTAAAAATACTTTGTACACTTTTTTATATAATTCTGTCTTACATGCATATTCTATATTTCCTTTTTTTCTACTTCCTAAAATAAATGAATCTTTAGTGTTCTTTCAGGTCAGTAGAACATCTCCAATATGATCACATTAAATTGCATCCAAGATAGTCAAAGTTATTTTTAATGTGACAGTTTTGTTGCCAAAGGGAATTAGAGATGTACATGCTCAAAAATTAAAAGCTTTATCGACTCAGTGACAAAGTATTTTTCTTTTGCAACTATAGTGAACATTTTAACTTTAGCTTTAGCTGTTAAAAAGTGTAGTTAGAAGTCACAGAGACAATCCTAATTAAACTCTGGGGGACACTAAATAAAACCCAAACTAGTAAATAGGGAAAGAGATCATAGGCAGGAGACAGGGCTGATAGGGGTGAGAGAACTAGACGGTGAAAGAGAATGCCCAGACTACGTAATATACATGTATGAAACTGTGAAAGAACAAAATGTACTAATACAGAGGAATTTAAAGGAAAAGTCAGTTAATATTCAAGATAATGATATTCTGTATATAAGCTGGTCTCTAATTGACTCAGTTTTCATAAATCAGATCTCAGTTCAATGCTTATTTTATCAGCACCTCGTGTTTCAGAAGACAGTGTATTTTAAAACACACGGAGAGATCTGTTTTGAAAACAAAAACCATATAAAGCTGGCCAGTCCCTGAAGTGTCTGATGAGGGAGCAGAGTCATAGAGCAGGGAGGTGAGCGTTTGGTGGTCTGCTCATTGCTGCTTCATAAACGGAGACCTGTGTGATCACGTGTGGTTATAATTATGTGGGATTCTTAATTTGAGCGCCTCTTATATTTCAAATACATTTTTGGATCATCATCCATATTACTTCAGTAGATAACTGATACTTTGAAATAGCCTGTTTTGGAACAGTTTAAAATCAAAATTTCAGACATGACACAATACCTTTTCCTCTGACAGAAATTGTGATATTTCAGAATTCTCTTACTATTCCATGTGGTGAGTATAGACTGATCTCCAAAATGTCACTAACTAAAGAGATGGGACTATGAACATACTTCCCTGGAGGAGTCATTTGAGTGAATGCGTCACATTGCATCACATTGCGTCACATCATGTCCAAGGGCTGGGGATGGTCTAGGTTCTGGGCTGGGCTGTAAGAGGAAGCACAGATGTTTATCCTTTTGCTGCCCACAGGGAGTACACGAGGCTGGGTTCTATACTGATTGATTGACCTGTACATGGCTTACTTTTCATTATAATTCACATTAATAAGTATATTTTTAAAGTCTGCAAGTCTCACTTATCAGGTAACCATATATTGTGAATAATGCAGAAAATTGATTCAATAAAAAGGAAAAAATCAAGGCTAAGGGGATGACTTACTAAATAACTACTGGCCTTGCAAACATAAGGCCAGTGTTTGGATCCCAGCACCCTCAATGCTGGGTGGGCATGGGGGCCTTACTGTGATCCCAGCACCCTCAGTGCTGGGTGGGCGTGGGGGCCTTACTGTGATCCCAGCACCATCGGGACAGAGCAAGGGTCCTGGAGCAAGCTGGCTAGCTCAATCAATAAACTCTAAGTTCAAAAGAGAGACCCTGCCTCAGTGTATAAGGTAACAGGCCATCAGAAAAGATGCCCACTGTCGGTCTCTGGTCTGTATACATGTACACACACACACACACACACACACACACACACACACACACACACACCAAGGAAAGAGAGAACCATACCATGCATGGTGGTGTTTAGCTCAGTGGTTAAATGTGGGGTCATAAATTAAGACTCTAGGAAGGGCTGGAATTCTCACTTCCTTGTTTTGTAAAAGCCCTTGGTTTCATATTAGAGGTCACTTATGCAGACTGATGTTTAAACTCCCTCGTTCAGAAAATATTGACGATGTGATCTCAGTATTTCACCATTTTGTCTGGATGTGTGTATGTGTGTGTATGTGTGTGTGTGCACGCGCACGAGAGCATGTGCACATATGTGAGCATGTGTTGGGGGGGGGTTGCCCTGTATTGTTTACCACTGTATATGCTCCAGCTCTCCATGGCACTTGTGGGCATCCTCCTGTCTCCACCTGCCATCTCGCTGTAGCACTGGATTACAGACACATGTATCCACACCTAGCCCTATAAGATTCCGGGGATTTGAACTTAGGTCCTCAGGCTTGTGCAGCCAACACTTTCCCAGTGAACCGTCTCCTCAGTAAGCGACACTTCTGTATTTAGTTGATGACTTGTCGGCTGCTCTGCCTGCCTCTGTCGGGTTATTCTTCCTCATGACTGACTTTTAGATGTTCACGTCTGTAGCGTCGCGAGCCTGGCCTTATCTTTGCTCTACTTCTGCTCTTTGTCTTGTTTGCACAGAGAGATGTCTTTTCCACTTCTCAGCCTTTCCTTTCTTTTTTCTTCGTCCCCGCTTTCAAGCCTTTTCTGTTAGATAATTATATATATTTTTTAAATTAACTGAAATTTCTAAGAGTTGTCTCCTTCCAAATTTAAATATCTTATCCATCAAAACACTTCTAAATAGTGAGCAAGTGCTAGGTGTGTGTGTGTGTTTTTCAAACTGCTAAACAGTTTCCACAACCATTACCACAAAAGCTTCCTTTATTGACAGATTTGCAGTGTGTTGGTTGGATTTGTATCATGATACAGTGGTTTTGAGTAAAATAACTTTTATTATCTATTAAAATCCTCTCATTTTTCAAATGTTTGCTTGCTTGCTTGCTTGCTTGCTTTATTTATTTATTTATTTATTTATTTATTTATTTATTTGGTTTTCTGAGACACGGTTTCTCTATATAACAGCCCTGGCTGTCCTGGATCTTGCTCTGTAGACCGGACTGGCCCTGAACTCACAGAGATCCACCTGCCTCTGCCTCCTAAGTGCTGGGATTAAAGGCACGCACCTCCACTGCCTGGCTTATTTATTTATTTTACAATAATATTAAATCTTTTTGTTTGTTTTGTTCTGGAGACAGAAGTCTCACTATTTGCTTAGGTGGTCTCAAACTCCTAGGCTCAGGCAATCCTCCTGCCTCGGCTTCCTGAGTAGTTACAATTACAGCTGTCTGCCACTTCCTGTGCCTGACTATAGAGCGGAACTTCTTAAGTCTCAGTGTTGTCTCTGTCAGTCTTGTAGAACTGATGTCATTTCTGATAGTCTTCACATCTTTAAAGTTACTGGTACATGTACACATCGTATAGGTATATAGGTGCTGCCGATTTGGGCTCCAGGCTTCCAGATCTTAGGACGGTGCTCTCACTGTTGCGTAGTAAGCATCAAGGGCCACCAGAGTGTTGGCTGGCCTGTGTGTGGTGGTCTGCCCACTCCACCTGCCTTTGACATTGTTTGTTTAATGCAGTTTTTGTTTTGTCAGTTAGCTCATAAAGCCATGCCTCCATCCTCCTTTCTGAACAGGTGTTTGTTGATCTTAGGACACGAGAAATCCGTTCAGAGTGTGCATGTAGACAAGAACAGCAGGGCCAGGACTTGCGTCTGCATTGCACAGGCGAGGAGAGCAAAGGAGTCAACGTGTGATGCGGTGTCTGCTCACACTGGCCAGTGGCGTCTGCCGTCTTCCGGGTCACCCTGTGCTCTGTCCTAGGCATTCAGCCATGCTCTCCTTACCCTGACCTTAGCTGTGATGCGCTAGGACAGTGACAACTGCCTTTTACAGGTTTTACTTACGTCACCTATCCCAGAGAGTCAGCCTAGCATATCTAGGCCTAGATAGGTACTTTGGTACTTTTGGTGGGAGGCGTTTGTTTGTTGTTTTTTGAGACAGGGTCTCTCTGTACAACCCTGCCTGTCCTGGACCTCAACCTGTGGATCAGGCTGGCCTGGAACTCACAGAGATCCACCTGCCTCCGCCTCCTGAGTGCTGGGATTAAAGGCGTGCGCCACCACCGCCCGGCTCCATTTTGTACTTTACTACGTCTTACAGTCGCTGGGTTTTGTTAGTTGTTGGTTTGTGTTTTGTTGTCATTTCACTTGGAGAATATAATTTGTTTATTTTATAACATAATCTGAATCTTCCCCCTTTAATAGATGAGTCCATCAATATATTATTATTTAGAGGATGTTGGAGTTCCCTTCTGGTATTTGACTTTCTTGTGTTTATTTTCTTATTTTGTTCCTAATCTTTCCTGTAAGTCTTTTTTTTTTTTTTTTTTTTAATGGCTGGGAATTTCTTTTATTTTTGCTGCTGATAATTTGGAAGAAACATAATCTAGTTTTATTAGAAGATGATTTATGGAGCTTTGGAATAACAGATTTAAATTTACACAGCTTTATTAAGAAATTAAACAGGGGCCTGAAGAGATGGCCCATGATTAAAAGCCCTGGCTGTTCTCCCAGCAGCCCCAAGTTGAGTTCCCGGTACCCACACGGTGGCTCACAGCCATCTGTAACTCCAGCTTAGAGGGATCCAGTGCCCTCTTCGGCCTTCATGAGCACAGCACTCATAGAGTGCACATACATGCTTACATACATACAGGCAGAACGCTCATACACTTTAAAGTCATTTTTTAGAAATAGTTATCATCTTTATAACCTACTTATAAATGTAATGACCAGTTATCCAGAGTTAGCTCTCCATTTATCTAGATTCAGTTCTCATTGTTGGTATTTCCATGCCATGTCTTTGCTACTCTTACTTTTACATCACTAAGTAGTGTGGTAGTTTGAAAAAGATGTTCATCATAGTGTTGGGCATCTGAATATTTGGTCCCCAGTTAGTGGTGCCGTTTAGGGATGCTTAGGAGGTGTGGCTTTGTTGGAGGATGTATGTCACTGGAGGTGGGCTTTGAGAGTTTAGAGATGCATGCCATTTTGAGTTGGCTCTTCCAGCTTGTGGTTCAAGGTGTGAGCTCTCAGCTGTGACTGTCACCTCTGCCGTACGTCCCTGCTGTGATGGGTGGGCTCTTATTCTCTAGAACTGTAAATCCACATCACCCCTTCTTTCTGTGATCGCCTTGGGCATGGTGTTTGTGCTCGTTAGGTTTTGTCAACTGGACATAAGCTAGAGCCATTTCGGCAGCAGGAACCCCAGCCAAGAAAATCCAAACCCCTCCATCGACCTGTGGGCAAGCCTGTGGAGCATTTTCTTGATTGATGATTGATGTGGGAGGCCCAGCTCCCTGGGGGTGGTGGCAGTTCTGGACAGTATAAAAAAGCAGGGTGATCAAGCCAGGAGGACCAAACCGATAAGCAGCTCTCCTCCATGGCCTCTGCTGCAGCTCCTGCCTCCAGGTTCCTGCCCTGACTTCCCTCAGTAATGGAGTTGTTAGATGAAATACACATTTCCTCCCCAAGTTACTTTTGATCGTGGCGATTTATCACCACAATAGAAGCCCTAACTAAGATAGTGTTTTATCACAGTTACAGAAAAATAACTAAATACGGGTAGACTTTCCTTTAAATATTAGGAATAATGTAATGTGTATCCACAAATTGGTTTGTTTTCCCAACCCAATTTGTTCTTCTCTTAGTCTTCCTCATTTTGGAAATCAGCCAGGCAAGCCGCAGACTGGGCTGTAATTTGATTTCTTTTTTTATACTCCAGAGTAAGTCTGTTAGCAAATTCCTTCAGCTTTACCTTCAAAACATATGCTGGATGTCTCTCTATCTCTCTGCATGTACATATGCACACACACACACACATACACACACCATGTTTGAAAGTGAGATTATACTTTGATTGCTGCTGACTTCTGCTCAAACCCTCTCTGAAGCTCTAGGCACACTTGGAATCATACTCAGATGTCCAGCCTTGCCTTGCTCCTAAAATCCTGCATGACCTGCTCAGCTGCTTCTCTGAACTAGTCACTTAGTTTCCCCTTTGCTCCTCTGCTTCCGTTTGCTTTATATTTAAATGGTCCGAGATTAAACTAGCTCCTCATTCTACCAGGAGTACTGGTGTTTGGTTTAGAAGATTCCTTGTCGGAGCTGGAGAGATGGCTCAGCGGTTAAGGGCACTTGCTGCCCTTTCAAAGGACCCGGGTTCAATTCCCAGCACCCACATGACAGCTCACAACTATCTGTAACTCTAGTTCCAGGAGATATAACACCCTCATATAGACAAGCAAGCAAGCAAAACACCAATGCACATAAAATTAAATAATTAATTTTTTGTTTTTGTTTTTTGTTTTTTGAAACAGGGTTTCTCTGTGTAGCTTTGTGCCTTTCCTGGATCTTGCTCTGTAGACCAGGCTGGCCTCGAACTCACAAAGATCCGCCTGCCTCTGCCTCCCAAATGCTGGGATTAAAGGCGTGCGCCACCACCGCCTGGCATAATTTTTTTTTTTTTTAAGAAGATTCCTTGCCATTCAGAACTCAGCTGAGATGTTATGTCTGCACAGGCCAACTTAACCCAAACCCATGTAGATTTGTAATTTTGCATAGCATGTGACTGCTTGGTACTTTTCCTATATGAATATTCATTTGTCTCTCCTAAAATGTATGATCCATAAGAATTTGATCTCACATCTCCACTGCTGTATTTGACCATGTTGGGCAGTAGAGGCACCTACTGGACATCCTATTCTTCCTGCAAAAGGACCTGTGTTTCTGTTGCCTTTGAAGAAGAATGGCCGTTGACTAATAGGATGGTTGTGTACTCATTCTTCTGTCAGAAAGTCTGTAGCAGGTCTCCTTTGAATGTTGGAGGAGCGTGCTGTTGGGCCAGCCTGGAGGTGGATTTCTCCCCTTATTGGGAAATTGCTGTTTCTGTGTTAGGGGAGGTGGGCAGTCTGCCCTGGTCTTTAAAGCTAGGTTCTTCATGGAATACATCTAGATCTTTGAGAATTATTTGCAGGATCCTCCCTCCCAAAAAATACAGTGAGTCAATTATTTAAAATTTTGTTCTTTCTCTTTCACAAAATTTTATTTTATCATTCTTAGATTTTTTTTTTAAAAAGAATTTCATTGCTTTTAAGAATGTCAGTTTCTGGGGGCTGGAGAGATGGCCCAACAGTTAAGAGTACCGGCTGCTCTTCCAGAGGTCCTGAGTTCAATTCCCAGCACCCACACCGGGGACTCACAACCATCTATCATGGGACCTGATGCCCTCTTCTGGCATAAAGGCATACATGGAGGCAGAGCACTCATACATAAAATAAATAAATAAATAAATCTTATAAAAGAAAAAAGAATGACAGATCCAAGCCGAAGAAATGACTTGGTAACTCTCACCTTCCCTGTCTTTGCCTGTTTTCCAGGCAGACATGTTTGCTTTGGACTGTATGTGTGAGGTGGTGTGCGTGCGTGTGAGGTGGTGTGTGTGTGTGTGTGTGAGGTGGTGTGCGTGTGTGTGTGCGTGTGTGCGTGCGTGTGCGTGTGTGTGTGTGTGTGTGCGCGCGCATTTGTGCTCTCCCTCCGTGCTTCTCTTTGTCTCTAGTTGGTTCTCTGCACGTGTTGCTTCTCCCCAGCGTCTCCACTGGACTCCCCCAGCGTTCTTTTATTTCATCTGTTGCCCAGGTATTCCTGTATTTCTCCCTTTCATTTCCTTCAGAGTTCAAAGCTCTGTTGCCTAAAAGTTTCTTTCCAAGGGAGTTCTTATGGCTTTTGCATCCTGTAGTTACTTTCTTTTCATGATACATTTTTGAGCAGAATCAGTGTTTTTTCTTTCAGCATTGGCAGTAAAGCCAAAGTGGATAGTAGCGGTTCCCATGTTTTTATAGCCGACTTTGGGAATATTAACTCAAAAACACAGTGACATGTTAATGAATTTTCCTAGTATTAAGTTCAGATATTTTTAAAAATTCTGCAGACAGCATTATTTCAAAGTTGAATTCTTAACTGTATTTAGCCCCTGAAGAAATTGTACCGAAGCCATATAATACAAAAGCACTTCCTTGTAGTGACTTCGCAGATGAACTGGTTTAGGATTGTGTTAGACATGAAAAGGTAATTACTTGCCAGTATGACCAGAAAGAGCCTATGTCTGGTAGACCATAAACAAAAGAGGTTTATTATTATTACTACTATTCAGTAAATGGAATGCCAGCTGTAGACGTAGTAATAATTTCCCTTCATAGTTAAAAACAGTGCTTATAATAATGTAGAGTCTTAAATTTTGTTATAGCCTTACTGACTTGCCCTTGGCAATTTAATTTTATAATATTTCAGTCAAAATTTTACTGAAATAGATTGCATTGGGGGCTTTTCCTAATATTCATAAAAATGCTAAAGTAAACCTTTAAGAATGAAGATAAACACAGAAAATTGTTTATTAGCCACAGAAATGATTGTGATAGAAAGGGAAATCTGCTGCCTTTCTGTAGCCCTATGTTCTCTTTGTCTTTTTTATATACAGAAAGACTATTTTCAGGAATGATTTGACTATTTCTGTCTCATTCTCAGAGTAGATACTGTGCTAACCGAAGTAGTCACCACCTTGCACACAGTGGCATGAGGTAGGATTGACTTACCTGTGCTCACCTCAGCTGAGGCTCAGATGATGGTGATGTGTGCCTCTATGACCTGTCTTATGTGTGGATACTTACCTCAGCCTGACGCCTGCTCAGCAGTCTGTAGCTGGTGGTGGCCCGCAGCCAGAGCAGGAACAAAAACCCCAGGAAAGCTTCCTCTTCCTTTCTGCTCTCCTCTTATCCTGTTAGGTGAAATTCCACAGTATGTTTGTTGGTGATGGTGGTTGATTTGTTGAGGCAGGGTCCTGTGTAGCCCAGGCTGCCATCAGACTTGCTATGCAGCAAGGCCTCCTACCTCTGTCTCCCAAGTGCTGGAATTAGAAGGGTGTGTTACTGCTCCAGGCTCTACAAGTGTTTACTTATTTGTTTAGACAGTTTCACCATGTAATGCTGGCTGGCCCAAATTCACTGTGTAGACCAGACTGAACTCCTGCCTTTTAGATGCTGGGATTAAAGGCGTATGCCACCACTGCCTGGCTGTTTTTTGTTTTTGTTTTTTATTTGTTTGTTTGGTTGGTTGATTGGTTGGTTGGTTGGTTTTTTTTTTTTGGTGTGTGTGTGTGTGTTTGTGTGTGTGTGTGTGTTTTAATGCTGTTAGGAATAGTCATGAAATGATCTAGTATTTTAAAATAAAAAGTTGAGTGTACTTCCTTAGTTTAGAGTTTTCTAAATAAGTGGGAATGTGCTAATATCTTTCAATAGATGTTTAAAACTTTTTTAATGCTACCAGGAAACCCTGTTTCCTGGAAGTATTAGAAGAGATTTTAGGGAGAAATGTCCAGACATGTATAAAGACGTGCCTTGAATAAAACCATCAGCTGTTCTAGTTAAGAGGTACATTCTTGCTTTTTGAAACTCTATTTAAAAGCTTAATGACCTTTAAGGAAAAAAAGGGAACTAAACAGTTTTATTTTTTTCTTTTTAAGAGGTGTGTGTGTGTGTGTGTGTAACATAGAGGTGCCTACCTTCATTCTGTCCTTTAATCCCATGAGACAGAGTCTCTCACTGAACCTGGAGCTAAGCTGGCAGCCAAAAAGCTTAGGCCAGCCTCCTGTCTCTGCCCTGCACCCTGGCCCTGTGGTTAAAAGCATGTGCATGACCACATCTGCTTTTTTTTATGTGGGTTCTGGGAATGAGAACTCAGGTCCTTACACTTGTGCAGCAAATGCTCTTCTTTGCTGAGCAAGGCCCATAGTTTCAATCAAAAAAATTATGTATATATCCTCTGTGTGTATGTGTATGTGGCAGGTGCCCACAGATGACAGAAGAAGGCATTAGATGCCCTGGAGCTGGAGTTACAGGGAGTTGTGAGTGCTGAGAACTGAAACTCCAGTCCGATGGAAGAGCAGCATGCCCTCGTAACTGCTGAGCCTGCTCAGCCTACAGTTTCCACTTCTAAAACTCTATAATATAAAATAGTTTT
The DNA here is from genome assembly GCA_902168405.1 of Peromyscus aztecus. Lineage (NCBI taxonomy): Eukaryota > Metazoa > Chordata > Mammalia > Rodentia > Cricetidae > Peromyscus > Peromyscus aztecus. The sequence goes on from CABHPQ010148462.1 coordinate 22,546, forward strand.
CCACTTTAAAACTCTATAATATAAAATATTTGTAGTCCTCTCTTTGTTGTTTGGATGCTTCAGTTCTGAACTAGGGAGATGTTAATAGTAATAATAATAAATTTCAGGGCACAAATGAACATCAGAAATTTTGTTTTGGGGACAGGGGAGATGGCTTAGCAGTAAGACTACTTTCTATGCAAGCATGGAAACTTGGGTTCAAATTTTCAGGGACCTAGTGGTCTGGAGACAGAGCTCAGCAGTTAAGAGTTCTTTCTGCCTGTTCTGGTTGGTTGTATGTTAACTTGGCATGAGCTAAGGTCATCTAAGAGAGAACCTCAATTGAGAAAATGCCTCCCTAGGATTCGCCTGTAGGCAAGCCTGTGGGACAATTTATTAATTGATGATTGACATGGAAGGGCCCAGCCCACTGTGGGCAGTAACATCCATGGATAGGTGGTTCTAGGGTGTGTAAGAAAGCAAACTGAGCAAGCCAGGGGGAGGGAGCAAGACAATAAGTAGTACTCCTCCATGGTCTCTGCCTCAGTTCCTGCTTCCAGATTCCTGCACCGACTTCCCTCAGTGATAGACTGTGACCCAAAAGTTCTAAGATGAGATGAACTCTTCTTCCCAACGTTGCTTTTGGTCATGGTTTTTATCACAGAAATAGAAACTCTAACTAAGACTGCTCTTCCAGAGGACTCAGGTTTAGTTCCCAACATCCCTATCAGGTGGCTCACAACTCCTTGTAGCTACAAGGAACCTTCTAGCTTCCTCGGGTCCCTACACATGTGCACACACACATATATACACAGTAAATCTTTTTTTTTTTAAATTGTTCAGTTTAGCCAGGTGGTGATAGAGCATGCCTTTAATCCCAGCACTCTGGAGGCAGAGGCAGGTGGGAGTCACTGTGAGTTCAAGGCCAGCGTGGTTTACGGAGCAAGTTCCAGGACAAATCTTTATTTTTTTTTTTTAAATTTCTAGCACCCATATAGAAAGCCTGCAGTCCAAACCTGTAACCCCAGCACTGTGAGGATGGATACAGAACATTTCTTCAGGCTTGCCGTCTTGCTGTCTAGCCTAAGTCCAAGTTCAGGTTCAAAGAAATATGTTGAGTAGTGATAGAGTGGGTCATTGAACATCCTCCCCGGCCTCCACCTCTGCATTGGCACATGTTCTCACATGTGTACATATGCATGTACCCCACACACAGAGAAGTTGTTTTATTGTTAAATAATAGAAAACAAATAAAGGCTAAGTAGAAAATTTTGTGCCAATTAAAGTGTAGGTAATCCTATGTATTGTATTCCTAAGGCGCTCTGTTTCCCAATTTGTCTTGGAACACATTATTAAAATTATTTTTTTTTTTTCTTAAATCCATGACCTTCAATGCCAGGTTCTAAATTGGCCTCCAATATCAGGTTCTAGATTAGTAAATTTGAAACTTACAGAGATTTTCTACGTTAAGAAAATTGAAGCAGGAAGGAAAAAAAAAAAAAAGAAAATTGAAGTAGGAAGATTGTAAGTTTAAGGCTTGCAGGTTACCGTGAGTTCAAGCCTAGCATGGTCAACTTAGCCAGACCCTCTCTTAAAATATTTTCTAAAACAGGGGAGGGGCTGGAGATGTAGCTCAGTAGTAGAGCATTTACCCGGAATGCAAGAGGCCCTAGTTTCAAGCCCCAATACTTTTTTTAAAAATGTTTTTAAGGTACTTAATCAATAAACATTCCACACTCATTTTGCTCAGTGGGAAAAAAAAAACCTCATGTTTCTTGATTACCACTTGAATCAACCAAATCTACATGATCCCCAGTGTCACTGTTTTTCATGGCTATTTGAAGCTTAGCAAATACAATATTTATATCATTGATTTTATTGCATTTTTAAAAACAGTTAATTTTTTTAAAGTGTGTGTGAATGGGTGTGCATGCAGTGTGTGTGGAGTACGCGTGCGTGCGTGCGTGTGTGTGTGTGTGTGTGTGTGTGTGTGTGTGTGTGTGGAGTAGGTGAGCGTGGATGTGTGTACACCTGCATGAAGAAGCCAGAGGTCAACCTCAGATGTTGTTCTTCAGGGTCTATTTACCTTATTTTCTGAGACAGGGTCCATCATTGGAACCTGGGGCTCTTTGTTAGCTAATTTGACTGGTCAGGAGCCCCAGGGATCATCCTGAGTCTGCTTTCCTAGTAGTGGGATTGCGGGCCTGCACCTCTGGGCCCAGCACCTCCAGGCCCAGCGCCTCCAGGCCCAGCACCTCCAGGCCCAGCACCTCCAGGCCCAGCACCTCCAGGCCTGCACCTCCAGGCCTACACCTCCAGGCCCAGCACCTCCAGGCCCAGCACCTCCAGGCCCAGCATTTTACATAGATACTGGGGCTTGGACTCGGCAAGTAGTTTACCAAACTGAGCTGTCTTCCCAGCCCTGAATTCCCCCTTTAAGGCTGCATCATTTCCATTTGTGTGTGTGTGTGTGTGTGTGTGTGTGTGTGTGTGTGTGTGTGTGTGTGTGTATATGTGTTCCCACTTATCTCACAGTGAAGGTTGCTTCCACCTCTTGGCTACTTTGGATACCATTCTTTGACCATGAGCATGTGTGCATCTCCTTGAGACTCCAGATGTACTCTTTGGGTGTATACTTAGTTGCTTACTATATAAATAACTAGATCATATTATAATGCTATTTTTATTTTAAATTTCTTAGGAGCTGCCATTTTTTTTTTTGTAGTAGCTGCATCATTTTATGATCTCAGCAGTGGGCATAAGGGTTCCATCATCTCTACATCCCTACTGTTATTTTAAAAAAAAAAAAAAGGCCCATCCTTGTGGACTTAGGTTATACTTCTTTGTGGTTTTCAGTTGTATTTTCTCTGATTTTTCAAATGGTTAATATTTGTTGCCCTTGGATAAATGTTAACATCTGTTGCCTATTGTTTGATGAAGTTATTTAATTTGTAGTTATTGAGTTATGGGAGCTCTTTATATATTATGGATATTAACCCCTTATCAGATACATTGTTTTCACATATCATTTTTCCATTCTACAGGCTGCCTCTTAGTCTGTTGATTGTGTCCTTTGATGAATGTGAATTTTTAAAGTTTCATGTACTTTTGTCTTTTTTTTCCCACTTTGATTAATTATGCTTTTGGAGTCATACCTAGTAAATCTTTTACTAGGATTTCTTCTAGGAGTTTGAGTAATGTTTAGGTCTTTAATTCAATTTGAGTCCCTTGTTGCTTTCCAGTTTGGGAGTTTTTAAAGTGATTTTTAATGACAAGAACAGTGCTTATTTTATTATTGGCTGAAAGTAGTCTTGCTAGGCTATGGCATATGAGTCCCATTCATGTATATAGTAGAGGGAGCCTCATAATTACATACGTAAAGAAATGGAAGAAAACATCAAAATGCTAATTATCAATGTTTTTCTAGTTGGTAAATTTATGAGTAATTTTAATTTTATTACTACTTCTCTATAGTGACAGAATATTTGCATTAATATTGCTACAATAATATAGACTAAAACATAAAAAGGTTTTTATTATTAAAAAGTGATAGTTCCAGCCGGGCGGTGGTGGCACAAGTCTTTAACCCCAGCACTCGGGAGGCAGAGGCAGGTGGATCTCTGAGTTCGAGGCCAGCCTGGGCTACAGTGAGATCCAGGGAAAAAAAGTAATAGTTCCATTATTGATGCCTCTATAGGATGGACGTGTCTTAATGGCTTTCTGTGTGATTTGGAAGCATCGTGTTAATAATTTTAACCTGTGAGCAACAAAGTAGAAACATACATAGATCTTAAAAGCATAGATCAGATAATATTTGATGAAATAATAGATGGAAAGTCTTGCTTTCAGAAATAAATATCTTATGGAAGTAATGAAATGTTAGCTTATTCCAGGGGACTCAAGCCAGTCTTGGCTTTTAGTCATGTAGTTATTCAGATGAGGGCTGGTCCAGTGTCTGTCATGTAGTGTGCGGAGCTTCCGTCCCTCTTTGACGTTGGATGGACTCCCTTCTTGGCTGATGTGTGAAGCGTGATCCTAATTAGTCTTACCAATAAAAACCAGGAGTCAAAAGATCAGAGAAGCAAAGGAGCAGCCACTAATGGCTTCTTACCTCTCCTGAGCCTCAGGTAGAATGGGGGCCGAGATCCTGTCTCCACCCACCTATCTTCTGTCTCCAATTCCTGACTGTGCTGGGATTAAAAGCATGAGCCTCCCAAGTGCTGGGATTAAAGGTGTGAACCATTAGCTGGGCTCTAAGGTTAGCTAGTGACTAGCTCTGCCCTCAAATCTCTAGGCAAGCTTTATTTGTCAGAACACAAACAAAATATCACACAATAGTTGTGGGTCATTCTTTTTCTGGGGGTCTCAGGCTGCATTCTCCATCCCCAGGACTGAAAGAGGCCTAAATGACAATCACATGGCCTCGGTGACTCCCAGCTTTCTCTGGTCCACTTTGGTGCAGCCAGCAGCTGCCCATATCAGAGTCAGAGAAAACACAGCAGAGGCTTCTCTGGGGGATCTCTCTGCTCCCCTATCAGGACTTACTCAACCATGTGGTTTTCAGATTACATCAAAAAGAACTGTAGACAGAGTAACTCGTAGCTATGATTATAGATTCCAAAATTCTATATTCTATATTCCAGAGTATCTGTATATCCAGATTCTATATAGAGCAGAGTTATTGATTCTGCTAATAACTGAAAACAGACTCATTTTTCATATTTCAACTTGTAAAGACACCAAAGTGGTCTCCTGCTAGGTTGTAGATGAGTCCTGCCCCGGCCTGTTGTCTACCCAGGTACCATCAGCAGCCAGATGACTTGGCACAGACTGTAGCTTATGCTGAAGGGAGGAACATCATCTTAGAAGGGTGGTGGTGGTGGTGGAGCGACTAGTACAGGGGTAGTGGAGTCCTTTAAAGTGTGTTTAACATAAACAAAATAGTCCAGGAGTGAAGCTGGCTGTAAGAGAGACTGGAATCGTAGTGAATGTCAAAGTGAAAGCCCTTGAAGATACTCAAGTGGGAAGGAGGAGGCTCTGAAACCAGAGGTAATGAGTCCCGTGGTTCTCAGCTAATGAGTCTCATCCTTAAAATGGCCTGGATAGGATAAAACTCACCTTGAGAACACAACCTAAAGTCCACTTCTGCAGGAGTAGAAGTAGCCTGCATCCTGCGTGCCCAGCATACAAACCCACAGCCTTTCCTGTGAACCAGCAAGGAGCATGCGGAGAAAGAAATTAGGGAAAACCAAACTAAGAATAAGCCTAACCAATTAGGTGAAAGACCTAGACAAAAAACCCTGAACCAGGGCCAGGAGAGGGTTCAGCACAAGCCTGATGACCTGAGTTCAGTCCCTGGAGCCTACATGGTGGAAGAAGAGAGCTGACCCCAAAGTTATCTTCTCAACTCCACATGTGTGCAAATGTACACACACACACACACACACACACACACACACACACACACAC
>CABHPQ010148462.1:28003-43980 GCA_902168405.1 Peromyscus aztecus
GTGTGTGTGTGTGTGTGTGTGTGTGTGTGTGTGTGTGTGTGTGTGTTATGAAAACAAAGGGGTATTATTTGGGAAGAGGAAGGACCGGTGGGAATGTGGTGGGAGAACAAGAGATGGGAATGTAGGAACAGGCATGAACAAAGTGCAATGATAGTCACATATGAAAATGTCATAAGGAAACCCATTGTTGTGGCCTGTTTTAGAGAGAGAAAGAAAATAAAGGTGCAGGCTCAGTGAACAGATTAGAAGCAAGAACCAACTGGTGGCTGTCCACGAGAAACTCACCTCATTGGAAAAGGCGCCCGTGAACTGAAAGTGTAATGCTGACGTTCGAGGCAGTTGGACTCTGAAAACAAACATGAGTAGTTGTTCTCATGTTTGACAAAAGCAAATAAAATGAGCCAAGAGATAAAGAAGTTCATTTTATATTAACAAATGGAGCAGTCCAACTAGAAGATATGATTACAAATAGATATGTATTGAATGTTGGACCCAACTGCATAAAACAGACACTGTTGTACATATAGGGACATTGAAGTTCAGACACAATAGTGGTGAGTGACGTTGGGGCTGGGAGGAAGACTCAGTGGGTAAATTGTTTATCATCCAAGAGTTGGCACCTGAGTTTGAGACCCTAACATCGACATAAAAAAAAAAAACTGTTGCTGGTGATATGCCTGTAACCCCAGTACTGGGAGAAGGAGACAGGAGCATCCCTGGGACTCACAGACGAGCTAATCTTGCTTAGTCAGCAAGCCTCAGATTTATTGAGAGACCCTGTTTAAGAAAGAAATAGGGAAGTGATAGAGGAAGACACCCAACATTGACCTCTCAACTTTACAGGTGTGCCCACAAATTCTCGGGTGACTTCATTACCCCACTTTCGTTAATGTGTAGATCCTAACAGTCATGAGGTCGTATAATGTAGATTATGTACATAGAAAAACTTAAACGGTACCACAGATCAAGTGGGCGTGACCGTAACTACAGACTATTCCAACTGCTGCAAAATACAGGCTTCTCCTATTTCCTCAAATTTGGAGTAACACGGTGACCAACTTACTTTCTTTTTCAGGTGATGATTTTTCTTTGATTCAACAAGAAATATTTATGGTTAAAGAATGTAAACATTGCAACATCGTAGCCTACTTTGGGAGCTATCTCAGGTAAAATCCGGACACACCATCTCTTGATCTAGTTTTCCTGTTCTCTTCCTTACCCCCTCCCTCCGTCTGTGCCAGCGCCCTGGTATGTGTGCATCTTGAAAATGGTGTCCAGAATTCTAAGTCCTATAGGGTTTTCTCCCCTCTTCCTGCTGGGTTAACATGAGCACCTCCATTTCTGTAGCCGTGCCTTGTCTCGTTATGGATGATGATAACAGAAAACCTTTTTCAGATTGAAACAAAACTGACAGCGATGTGCTCTCATGTGTGCTGAGGAAGGACTGCTTGGGCAGCTTCCTTTTGCTTTCTGCAGAGCACCCAGTGTGCTCCTAAGAGTGAGAGCTGTGGAGCTGTGACGTCAGTAGTTGAGGATTACAGGCTGCTATAATTTTCTCTCTCTCTCTTTGTAGTAGGGAAAAACTGTGGATTTGCATGGAATACTGTGGTGGCGGATCACTTCAAGATATTTATCATGGTACTGTTAATACAATTTTACATCTTAAACTCTACTGTGGCTTTTATGATTGTTGTTGGACATTTCTAGCTAACAAGGGAAATGATTTGGGTAGATTTATTCTCTGGCATTATTCTTTCTTGTCCCCAGACACATATTTAAAAACTAAGAATTCTTATTGTTGCCCTTGATTATTCAGCTAATTTTGCTTGGGGCGGAATTAAGAGAACCATAAATGCTTGTAGAGTATCAATTTTACTTTTTACCTGGGCATGGCGTGTGTTCTTGTTACCCCAGATGCATGTGAGGCACAGTGAGAAAGGTCCAGAGTTTAAAGCCAATCTGGACTGAACATTGAAACTGCTAAAAATTAAATCCTATTTAGAGTTAGTTTTAGTTAGTTCTCATTTGTTTGTTTGTTTGTTTGTTTTGTTTTTGAGACAGGGTTTCTTTGTGTAGTTTTGGTGCCTGTCCTAGATCTCGCTCTGTAGACCAGGCTGGCCTTGAACTCACAGAGATCTGCCTGGCTCTGCCACCCAAGTGCTGGGATTAAAGGCGTGCGCCACCACTGCCTGACTTTAGTTAGTTCTTTTTTTTTTTCTTTAACAAATTTTTTATTCATTTTACATACCAACCACAGATCCCCAGAGTGAGTTTCTAAGAAAGCAGCAAGGCAGCTGCAGAGGGACTACCCGAGCTGCTTTACAGGACAGTCATAGGAAGAAGTCAGTCCGACAGAGCTACAGGATGGAAGTCAGCACTCTGATGATCTGTATTAACGTGTGTGAGTTTTGAAAAGAAAGACTAGTCAGTCAGTTTCTCAGTTGAACGTGGCTTTCTTCATAACCTGTTTTAGAAGTAGTTTTTGTGTTGACTCTTTAAGGTGTGTGCTTGACAGCTTCTTGAATTGCTAAAATTTGTGAAATTGAGAATGAATCTTTATGAACTATTTTTTCTTTGTTTAATATGGGATAGTGAAAGACCCATTGCAATTATGTATAATTTATTAAGAATTATGTGACATACTTAAAAATATTTCTATGTTAAAATCTTTACATTGAAAGTCATCAAAGTTTGTTCATGAAGCTTCTGAAATAGCCACAATAGATGTAAAAACAGAAGTATTATTCCAGTGTTGCAGCCTGTAAAGATTAGTAAGTTTTTATAATATCAGGTGAGCAGTGAAGTAAACTAACTGTGTTTAACAGTATAGAACATAGCTTTGTGTAGACCGACCTGAATAGGTCTCCTCAAAAATTGTATAGCACAGGTGATCATGCTTAGGTTTTTGAATTTTTATTTTTATAAATATACACAAATGTAAATGTATAGCAAAATGGGAGGGCTGATATGCCAAAGTCTCAAGTCACTGCCTCTAAGGGAGGAAAAGCGGAGCCCAGAAGAAACTTCTGAACTCTGATAATTATGTATTATTGTGTCATTCAATTATAAATTTAAAAATTGCCAATTTTGTCACAACAAATAACCATAGCAAATAACAAAAAAGTCTTGGCTACTCCTCTTTATTTTTTTCCAAAAGTTTACTGCATAAATATTACAAGTACACAAAATCCTGCAGTTTAGACTATCTATTGAGAGTTTTAATAAGGGTCTATTTGGTGGTACACACCAATAATTCCAGCACTTAGGAGGCAAAAGTACAAAGTCAGGAGTTGAAGGTCATCCTTGATTACATAGGGGATTGATTCAAGGCCAGCCTGGGCTACATGAGACCCTGTCTCAAAAGAAAAAAATAATTGATAAGCTATAACCCTACTTTAAAAAAGAAAGAAAAACATTTTATTCTTTTAGTAGTATGAAAGTTTTTGTATATTAAAACTACCAGAATAACTATTCTGTTGTCCTTTTATTGATTTTAAAGAAATATTGATTAAATAATACCATCTCTATATCACTGAATTAAAATTCTTTTCTGTTTTTGTTTTGTTTTGTTTTTCAAGAAAGAGTTTCTCTGTGTAACCCTGGCTGTCCTGGAACTCACTCTATAGACCAGGCTGGCCTCAAACTCAGATATCGTCTGTCTCTGCCTTCTTGGTGCTGGGATTAAAAGTATATGCCACCACCACCTGGCATTTAAAATTCTTTTCTAAGATTTTTAAAGAATTATGATTTTTTATGAAAAGTTTTTATTTAATTACAATCTTTACCCACTTAAGCTTTTATTAATGAGCGCTATTGAAAATATGGTGAATATAGCTGGCGGTTTTTCATTTTCCCTTTTATGCTTAAAGAATTATTCTGAGACATTTTCATGAAATTTCTGCTTGCAAAATTAAAACCTGATTACTATTTTTCCTAGTTAAATTGAATTTACCGAGTATTCCTTTAAGTAGTATACTAAAAAGCACAGTTTATAAAAAATGTCTGCACATAAGCAGATCTCTGAGTTAGTTCCAGGCCAGCCTGATCTACATAGAGAGTTGTGAGTTCCAGGCCAGCCCAGGCTATGTAGACCTTTTTTAAGAAAGATATGTGTGTGCACACGTGTAATTAGATGCTACTAATAAAATGACATCACTTCTTACATCGCTATTTCATCAGCGTACTAAAAATCAAACTTTTATGTTCCCAAGTAGGTTAGCCAGCCTCTATTAAACGATGCAGTGAGGTATTTCTCATACAAAGGTCTCATGCCAGTTCTAGTTTGGATTTTGGCAGCAGGCAGAACCCCAGATTCTCTCTCACAAACCAAGAAGCATTGTTCAGAAGCCCCTGATTGGATAGTTGTGTAAGGATTTTATATTTCATGTTAGAGAAAGTTCTGCTTTCCAGAAGGAATCTGGTTCCTTTTGATGCTTTGCATCAAGCTTCCTCCCTGTTCTGAGTTTGTGTGAAGAATTACACTAGAAAGAGTACCCCCACCTCTAAAAACATGCCTGTAATACTCCTCGGTGAGTCCCAGCTAGTCTCCTTGCGGTGCTCTGTGCCTACAGATGTGTGATTCACACACGGGCAGCCCTGCTCTTGCCTGTGCTGAGACTGGGTTGAGCTTACGGCCTTGGCTTTCTGTGGGCCTTCCCGTGGCACTGGTACCAAGCTTTGCACATGATGGACACTTTACATTTTCACTGTCCAGAGCTGTCCGGGAATAAACCTCTTATTTTCAAAATAGACTTTAAAATACTCATTGTTGTGCTTCATTTCTTAGTTACACAGATACTGTCTGCTCATGGTCAGAAGAAAAGGCACCCAGTGATGCATATAGACTCATACGCTGCTTCATCATTTTTCAGCCAGACTTGTTTTTATCGTTAGCATCAAATGACAATGTGTTTTTTTGTTCTTTCTTCCTAGTTACTGGACCTTTATCTGAATTGCAAATAGCCTATGTGTGCAGAGAGACGTTACAGGTAATGTATTTGCTTAAGCAGCCAGAAAGGCAGTTTCACACTTAGTAATTATAAGTAAGGGTTTGCCAAAAGCTGAAGAGTTAATAATAATGATCTCCCAATCCAGCTTCCATGTTTTAATTTTGTAAAGCTGCTAACTTTTTCATGACTGATTTACAAGAATTTATTCAAACAGCCTTTGAGAGGTGCAGTGATCACATTTTATCTTATTTTATTTTATTTTATTTTATTTGTGATATTGATGCGCAGATGGTCATGTGTGGTAGTGTACTTTGGTGGCATGGGTTGCTACCAAAACTAAGGAAAGCCATACCTATGACTTGTTTAACATGAATGGATCTGTAGACTTGTCGGTTGAAATGACTTGTCTAACCTTCACCTCAAGCTTGATGGGTGTGAACAGGATGCTCTACAGAAGCAGGAGGTCTCTTGCCATATCTTAGTTCTGTGTGTCGTTAAGACAGGTCATTGCTGGCCGAACTCCCTTTTCTAAGTTTCATTAACAAATCAAAAGCATGCCTTTGCTTTGCTTCGAGCCCGTGAAAGCTTTGACACACTAAGTGTCTTCACTAGAGGTATAGTGTCTTGGTGTTTCTCCACCTTATTTCAGCCCCTGAAAGATTAGTCATTGCAAACATTAGTGATAACAGGACTGCTCATCTGCTTTAAGGCATTTAAATGAGGGGTGGAGATTAAATAATGGTCTTAATTCGGGAGGGGAAGCATTACAGCTGATACTTGTTTAGTGAGGCTTCTCTCTGGGCGCTTCCTAGATTGTGTAGTTTGCTTAGAAATGAAATTGATTGCTGTGTGTACATGTAGTTCTTAAAGTAAACCTAGATTGATCAGATCCAAGAAAAATTCTAGTCAGTTTATAGAGGGCACATCCTTGTACTCCAAGACATACTATTCCCAGTCTACTGTGAGATAGATACAAGTAAATGCCCCTCTGTGTGTGTGATTATCCTTAGTATCTAAGGGATTGTTTCCAGGACCTCCACCAATATTAACGTCTACAGCTACTCAAGTCTTTTACATAAAATGACTGCTCCTGTAGATTACTTACAATAGCTGGTGTACCAAAAATATTGTAGAAGTCATTGCCGCACTGCTGTTCAGGGGGTAAGAAAATGTCTTTAGGTTTGTGAAAGGTAGTCACCAGTGGGGCCATCTGTCTGATACAGGGAAATTCTCCACACAAAATTAAAATACTATGTTGTTACCCAGGGTAACCATGTGGATAAATATACAAATAAATGTAAAGGCTTTTCAAAATGAGTTTATATTGAAAAGATTTTACAACAGAGATAATTGGTGTATTATAGCAGCTATAGCTTGTCTAAGTAAAATGAGTGACCATAATTTCATGTGGATCAAGAGTCGGAAGGGATGGGCTGGAAAGATGGCTCAGTGGTTAAGAGCACTGACTGCTCTTTCAGAAGACCTCCAGCCCCCACATGGTAGCTCAAAACTGTCTGAAACTCCAGCTGCAAGTGATTTGGCACCCTCACACAGACATACATGTAGGCAAAACACAAATGCACATAACATAAAAAAAAACATTTAAAAAAGTGGGAAGGTGGATGAATACTCAGAAGATTAGTATTCTATAAATCACTCAAAGACAGTTATGCTGTAAAACATACGGCAACATACACCAAAACTTTTTAAATAAGTTCCTGTTGTTGTTCGTATTTTACTCTTTTTGGGAGGCCTACCACCTAGCTCCCAAATAAATCACACACGGAGATTTGGTCTTAATTATGAATGCCCAGCCTTAGCTTGGCTTAGTTTCTAGCCAATTTTCCTTAACTTTAAAAATTATCCCATCTACCTTTTGCCTCTGGGCTTTTCCCGTTCTCTTATTTCTGTAAATCTTACTCTTACTCCGTGGCTTGCTGTGTAGCTGGGTGGCTGGCCCCTGGAGTTCCCCTTCTCCCTCGTTCCTTCTCCTCAGTCCTCCATCTCTTTCTTCTCTTTATATATATTCTCTCTGCCTGCCAGCCCCACCTGTCCTTTCTCCCGCCTTGCTATTGGCCAGTTCTTTATTAGACCATCAGTGTTTTAGACCGGCACAGTAACAGCTTCACAGAGTTAAACAAATGCAAAATAAACAAAAGTAACACACCTTAAAATAAGATTCTACTACAAGTTCCCAGGATAGTGCAATAAGATGTAAGAGCAGACGTTATATAAGAAGTGGATGGTCCTAGGAAATGTGTTCGTTTACAGTAAACTTTGGAGAAAGCTGCACGGTAGGTCAGCAAAGGGAACATTTAGTGCAGACCAGTGCTTATTCCTAATAAATGTCTGAGCACCCAGAAAGACAAATACCGCATGGTTCTCCTTCATGGGGCTCTAGCTTCCGATCTTTATGTGCTTGTTTATGTGGCTACGGCTTCTAAGGAGGCCAGGAAACCGGGAAGGAGCCCTCAGGGGGAAAGGGCTTTTGAGGCAGGAGAAGGAGAGCATTTGGTATATGAAGGTAAGTGGGAAATAGTGTGGGAAAGCTTTGGGAATGTGGTAAGGAAACTGAGGCAAGAGAAAAAAGAGGAGACCCAGCCAACACTAAAAATGTGTGAAAAGCTGTAAGGAAAACGGCTGCTTTGTAAACTGATTTAAAAACTAAAATGTAAGCATCCAGCTATAACACATTTAAAAGGAGCTAGGTTAACTCAATGCAGAGTATTCATGAAAATGCTGTGGCCAAGTCATCTTTTCCCTGATACAACAAGACAAAGATGTCCGCTCCAGTCTTGTAGTCCAGGTTTCTGATAGTATGAAAGGAAAAAAGAATAAAATAAAAAGGAATCTAGTTTTGAAAATAGCAAACAAAACTCTTCATTCACAAACTACATAATCATTTCTATTGAAGAGAGTCCACAAAGCAGCCCCTAGAGCTAACACGTTAAGTGAGAACCAACATTGACAAGCTTCAGGTTGCTTTTCAAAAGTCAGGTGGATTTCAGAATTAGGAATTAAAATCTCAAGAGCAAGCTACTTTCAGTAGCATAAGGGATATGACAGTCTCATGAATAAATACAGCAGAAGTATATAAACACCTTCGCACTAAAGCCACAGAATTGCTGAGAGGAATTAAAGATCTAAGTGAGCTTATAACTGAGCTATCCCATGAACTAGGGGATTAGTGGGGTTCTCCCCAAACAGAACCCCAGTTCCAGTTGAATCCACCCAGACTTTTTTGTTGTTAAAGAAATTGGCAAGCCAGTCGGGCACGTTGGCCCACGCCTGTAACCTCAGCACTCAGGACACTGGGCAGGAAAAGCGTGAGTTTGAGGCCAGTCTAGGCTGCATAGGGACCTGTCTGGCGGGGATGCGGGGGAGCAGCAGGGAAATTGACAGCTGAGTCTGGAATCCCCGTGGAAATGCAAAGCAGGAAGAATAGGCCAATAACATTGGAAACTGGCGTAGAGCGGCGAGCAGTGTCGATGGAATGAGAAGGATTATAAAGCGCGGAAGAGGAGAATGCTTTGGGGAGTGATCGTATGTTCATTGTCTTAATTGTGGTGTTGATGCGTTAGGAAAATGGTTTCAGTTCTACCAGACAGTGAGTTAACAGTGCTCCTTAACTAGCTAAAAGAAGCCCTGTATCCCCTGAAAAAGGCTGTTTAGATTTTCTGATTCAGTAATCAAGGTAGACATTTGATACTGTCTTGCTAATGCATATTCTTTTTTAACTTCAGGGTCTTGCCTATTTGCATACTAAAGGCAAAATGCATAGAGATATCAAAGTAAGTTCATCTCATATATTTACATTGCTGAGTTTTGAAAGAAATTTTATGATGCCAGCTTAATAGTATTTGTGCTTTTGTTTTAGGGTGCAAATATCTTATTAACAGACCATGGTGATGTAAAATTAGGTATGTTATTTTGAGTTTTTAAATTTTTTACCAAAAATACTAAATGATTTAAGTTTGAATAGACTTAATTTTTTATATGTAATCATAATGATCACTGTTTGTGATATACTGATTTTATTCCTGAAGGAGTAAAATTCTACTCAAGGAAATTAATCTTATATGTGAAAAAACCCATATTCATAAAACTATTAATCATATTACTTATGTAGAAAAATACAAACCCATGGAATATTTTTCAGCCTGTCATTAATATTTATGAAAACGTGAGTAAATCTGATTTATTAAATGGCAAAAGTGAATTAAATATGTATTTCATTTTTATTACCATGTTTAACAACAATTATAAAATTTTATATACATGGGAAAAATATTCTAAAAAGTAGCAACAAAACAATAACCTTGTACTGTTTTAGGGTTAAAGGAATTAGGTGTATGTTTTGTATGTTTTCCCATGTTTTTAATTTTGTCACTTTTTCCCCCAAATTAATTTCAGTGTGCTTATAATTAAAATAATTTAATTATCCTAGTAAAGTACAGTTTTCATTCTAGTAAAATTTCAGTAAATTTTCTTTTAATGAGTATGTTATAAACCAAGTAAGAACAAATCTTGGTACTAAATTTGTACACAGCTTCTTCACACTAGTATATAAAATATTAATGACGGTGCCAAGGATGAAACTTAGAAATGCTGGTTGTGTTAAAAAAAAAAACAAAACACTACCAATTTTCTGCTCTGTTCTTTTTCCCTCACCAGCTGATTTTGGTGTGGCTGCAAAAATAACAGCTACCATTGCAAAGAGAAAGTCTTTCATCGGCACCCCTTACTGGTAAGACCTTATTGTGAATGTCCTTCTGTTTTGATTTCTTTATGGTTTGTGCTCAACCTTAACTCTTGATACTAGAAGCAGCCATCAAAGGCCAAGAGCCTCGCGCGCCCCTAGCTGCTTTCCCAGCGTTGATTATGATAGGAGCCTTGATTCTTCAGAGCATCCAGCCCGCCGTGGCAAAGGGCCTACCCAGAGTGGAGTTTTCAAAAGAAAGACTTTAGTACCTCTTCTAATTTTGTTTTAATCAAGGACTACACTCCTGGTTGTTCAAACCCACACACTGACCTCCTGGTGACTACCACAGTAATCTCTCTAAAACGCTGCCTTCCTTACTGACAGATAGCTGAGGAGTGGCAGAAGACCTCATAGTAACCGTTAGTGTGAGCCGGCCTGTGGGGCATGCCTGTAATCTCAGCGTTAGGGAGGCTGAGGCAAGAGGGTTGCTCTGAATTTAAGGGTAGCCTGAGCTTTAGTATGAGACCCCGACTCAAAAAAAAAAAAGAGGCAATAACAAAATCTCTATTTAAAATAATCTAATAAACGTTACAACAGGTGGCGTTCAGAGTTTGTGTTAAATGCTGGGTTTGTTAATATATGCCGATTGGATAATTGATTATTTTGAAAATAATTTAAAGTGACAAAGTAAACTATATATGGGGCCTGAAGAGATGGCTCAGTGGTTAAGAGCACTGGCTGCTCTTCCAGAGAATGGAGTTAAGTATAAAAGTAAAAACAGGGCTGCACATGGCGGTATTTGCTCTTGGGAGGCAGAGGCAAGCTCTGTGAGTTTGAGGCCAACCTGCACCATGTACTAAGTCCCAAGGCAGCCAGGATTACATAGTGAGACCCTGTCCAAAATAAATAAATAAATAAATAAATAAAGTAAAAACGAATGAATCAAGGGTTGGAGATGTAGCTTAGTTGTTAGAGTACTTCCTCAGCATGCACATCCCAGGACCACATGAACTGGGGAGGAGGCACACAAATTTTTTTTTTCTGTACTTGGAAGTGCAGGAGAATCAGAAAATTTAAGGTCATCCTCAGCTAAAACCAAGTTTGAGACCAGCCGGGGGTGTCTGAGATCCTGTCTTAGAAAAAGGAAGGCAGGAGACAGCAAAGAAAAAGGAAAGATGTAAGAAGTTTTTGTCAGCATCAAACTTTAAATGAAAAGATTGTTCACGTCACATGACAGTTTAAAGCTTTATAGCTGCAGCTGAAACAAAAATTAAAAGGCAAGCAAAATGCAGGAAGGGCTGACTAAATCGGCCAGACTATTTAATATCTTGAACATATCACTGAAAAGAATGCCTCTTGAGCAGCAGTTATCATAATAACACACGTAACAAATCATAAAACCGGAGAAGTGTTTCCCTCGATGAACACATAAGTGACTTTCTTTTCAGTCAGGTTGGAAAGTACTTGGAACCAGTGAGTAACACACCCATCACTAAGTATACTTCAGTGACGGTCGGTGGAGTGGCTTGTCACGAAGGCTTTTAAGAACCCCTAAGTGGTGTCTGTGTCCTTTAGTCTCAACACTTTTGCTAGTGGTACTTTATCAGAGGCTCGTGCATTCTTACATACAAAGCGCTTTCCGGAATATTTTAAGAAAGAAAATAGCCGGGCAGTGGTGGCGCACGCCTTTAATCCCAGCACTCGGGAGGCAGAGCCAGGCGGATCTCTGTGAGTTCGAGGCCAGCCTGGGCTACCAAGTGAGTCCCAGGAAAGGCGCAAAACGACACAGAGAAACCCTGTCTCGAAAAACCAAAAAAAAAAAGAAAGAAAGAAAGAAAGAAAATAGTGGCTCCGGTAAGCTAAGGGAGTGTTATTTGTCAGTTCAGGGGAATAGCATGATGGTCCTAAAAATGATGCTGTCAGAGATGAGTTGTTAGCAGACAGGCTCAAAGTGGACATGATTTTTAAAACTCAAGGTCAACATTAGCACATGCGATAGAATACTCTTAGGAAAGATAATGTGTCTCCAAGTAAAATGTGTGGATGAAAATAGTTAAGACAGTGGCTGTATCTGATTGAGGTCACAACTTGTTTTCTTCCATATTTTTCCCTATATTCATAATTTTCTTCAGTTAACACATACTACTTTTAATTAAAAAAAAACCCAATTGGTATCATTTAAATAAAAGTTAACTGGAAACATAGACAGGTCAGATTATCTCTAGCCTCTCCGAGACTTTCTGTGACTGTCCTCAGCTGTAAACACGTCTGCAACCACTTGAGCTGCGCATACTGCATCCCAGGAAGGCCTTTCCCTGTGCTCACCTTAAAAGTTCTGTCTGCTCCTCAGAGCTGTGCACGCTGCTACCACCTACGGCGGCTTTCTGTCACCAGCTATGGTGGCTTTCTGAGCTAAGCTCAGGTCCTTCCTGAGTTAGGAAGCAGGACGGAGGCAGGCAGGCTAGCATTCAGTTAGCTGCACAGTCTCACTCCAGCGGGTAGAGGAATTGAAATGTATTTGCTGTTTCTGGGCCCCGGCTCAGTCCCCTCCAAGGCTCAAATTGGCTTTTAGTCATCTGGTTCAGTGGTAATTATTTCCTTCTCTTTTGTCCACGTTAGCATTTTTAACATTCTCATTGAAAGGGCCGGGAGTGTAACTCAGTAGCAGAGCACTTGGCTAACATGCTCAAGTCACCAGGTTCAATCCCCAGCACAGCAAGAAAGTAAGGAATTCAATGTAAATTTTTATATCCTTGCTTTAGAACACATGTACTATATTCCACATTTAAATTGAGATACCATATGTATCTCAACACATGTGGATTATAATGTTCTGTGCATGTAAAAGCAGTAGTAACTTTTGATATTCAATATAACTATATATTAATAAACTTGAAAATGAAAGTGAAGAAGAGAATTTTCCCCTGAGCAGTCTCACCTCCACCTCATGACCCTGGATGGTATCAGTTTGTATTTTGAGGTGGTTTTTGGTTGGGGGTGTGGATATTGAGACATGATCTTCTGTGTAGCTCAGGCTGCCCTGGAACTCAAGGTAGGCCTGTAGTTACAGGTGTTGGCTACAGCCCCCTGTATTTTCAAGCACCCTGGAGCTCCTCTGCTTGCCTGACCTCACCTCTTCTCACACTGTGTTTCACATTGATGTGGGTCTTAGAGTAAGTTGCCACCATAATTAAGCCTTTCAGTGGGTCCACATCATTTTCACAAGTAAATTCTTGCGTAAAAGTAGGTTGTCCATTTCTAGCCCCACCTTAGCAATCTGTTTTAAACCATGTACTTTCCAGATCCCCTAAGCCAGTGGTTCTTAACCTGTGGGTCATAACCCCTTTGGGGTCACATAACAGATATCCTGCACATCAGATATTCACATTATGATTCATAACAGTAGCAAAATTATAGTTATGAAGTAGCAACAAAATAATTTTATTGTTGGGGGTCTCCACAGCATGAGGAACCGTATTCAGGGTCGCAGCATTGGGAAGGTTGAGACCCACTGCTCTAAGCCCTCAGTCGTGAAGTTCTGTGGGGATTTTTCCATTTCAGATCAGACTTACACTTTTGTAAAATACAATGAGTTACTGAAAATTGGTGATATGTTTAGACAAGACAGTGTGTGCTGTTTCTGTCCCCATCCCCGACAGTGACAAGCAGTGTATGGCCTCCCAGTGTGTAAGTCACAGGGTGAGTCCTGTCTGTGGTCCCTCTGCTCTCCAGATGTTGCGCTTGCTCTCCATATCATCCTGCATCTGCTGGAGTTTCCTCTGAAATGTGCAGACCACTCACTCTCTGCTTCCTGTTGGCTCATTCTCAAAGTTCTACCTGCTTTGGGAATTTTTCTTTGACCTACACGAGGTGTTTAGAACTCTTTAACAATGTCACCAACACAGAATAAAGCAGCAGTGTTCTTGGAACACGGTTATTCAGAAAAGGAAGTCGAGATTTTTAAATAGTGAATTTTACTTATTTTTTTATATAATTTTTTATTTAAAAATTTTTTCTTTCCTTTTATATACCAACTCCTGTTCCCCCTCCCTCCTCCTGCTCTTCTCCACCTACCCCCATCCCATCCCCGTCCCCTCCTCATAGAGGGTAAGGCCTCCCTTGGGTAGTCAACACAGGCTGGCATACCATGTTGGGGCCTGACCTAGCCCCTCCCCCCGCATCAAGGCTGAGTAAGGCATTGCACCATAGGGAATGGGCTCCAGAAAGCCAGTTCGGGTACCAGGGGTAAGTCCTGGTCCCACAAGCACATCACACCACACAACTTCACCCACATTCAGAGAGCCTAGTTCAGTCCCATGCAGGCTTTCTTATTTTTTTATTTTTAGAGTTATTTTTATCATATATGTGTGGGTATTTTGCCTACATGTATGTACGTTCACCACATGTGTGCCCACAGAGGTCTGAAGAAAGCATCAGCTCCCCTGGAGCTGGAGTTATGGGTGTTGTGAACCACCAAGTGGATGCTAAGAACTGAACCAAGGTTTCTGCAAGAGTAACCCATCTTTCTAACCACAGCCAATTCTGTAGCCACCAAATAACAAATTTTAGAAGTGGAGGTGCAGAGCTGGCTGGTGAGGTTTCTTTCCCACCAGGCTCTTTCTTTCCGTCTACGAGTATTCAAAGTAGTGTGTCTCCGTCTGATTCCCTCTAGGATGGCCCCGGAGGTGGCAGCAGTGGAAAAGAATGGTGGCTACAACCAACTCTGTGACATCTGGGCCGTCGGGATCACAGCAATTGAACTTGGGGAGCTGCAGCCGCCTATGTTCGACCTCCATCCAATGAGGTGTTCTCACTGTTCACAGCACTTTGGGGAGATGAAGTACTGGCTCCTCTGGGTTCTGAGCCTGTTCTCAAGTGTAGCACAATAGTAAAAGGACCATAAGGGACTCAGGTGTGGTGTCAGTAACCTGTTTATGGGCAAGCGCCTGCGCACGCGCATACCGCACACACACACACACACACACACACACACACACAGTGCACACACATGCAGGGGCAAGCCCTCTTTCTTTCTCTCTCTCAGTTGCATAGCCGCTCCTAAAACAACACAACAATAGAGTGGGTGTCTGTCCTGCTTGAAATTTTTCCATCGTGCAATTTTCCCCAATAATTAAACTAGGAGATGCCCGTTTTTGTTAAGTCGTTTTAGTCTTAACGCTATTCCTCCGTCAGTTCATCTTGTGTCTTTTTTGACCTATATGAAATTATAAGTAATGATAGAAAAGACTGTTGAATTCTCTGACTTTAATTTTTTTTACTTTGTTGAAGAAATAATGGAGTATCTAAGTTGATATAATAGTCATTATGCTTTAAGATGGATTCTCTTCCAGAAAAAGAAAGTGAAGGCTCTAGAAAAGTTTTTTTTTAATATACTTTGAAGGAAAGGATATATTGAGCTAAACTTCATAAACAATATAAAAATTAAATCATCAAGTTGAGGGAAATGGTCTCCTAATACATGATTGGCCCCGGATTAACATATACTACATTGAGAGCTATTCAAAGACTGTGGGCAAAAACAGTGTCTTAGATACTGTTCTTTGCTGTGAAGAGGCACCATAAACAAAGCAACCCTTCTAAAGAAAGATTTAACTGGGGACTTACAGTTTCAGAGGGTTACCCCATTCTCATCATTGTGGGGAGCATGGCGTCAGGGGTGCTGCTGGAGCGGTACCTGAGCACCTCATCCTGACCCACAGGCAGCAGCAGAGACACTGGGCCTGACAGGGACTTCTCTAAGTCCACTCTCCTCCAACCAGGCCACATCTCCTGACCCTTTCCAAACAGTTCATTAACTAAGGACTAACCATGCAAATGTGCAAGCCTGTGGGGGCATTTTCATTCAAGCCAAATCGTTTATGAACAAGTACCAGCTACTGAAGAATCACAGGGGACACCAAAGGCCTACAGACTGAAAGAAAATCTCCTGCAGACTAGAATGCCAGTAGATTCAGTCCTTGTCAAAGTAACTTTATGTCCACTGTACATGAGCCAATCTAGAATTGCACTCAGTCTGTGCATTCATAGTATGCAAGTGTTTCAGGGATAACCCTCCTCAGGAAATTGTGCATGGGAGACGAGTGACTGAGCGTGATCCCAGGCCCCTCATGGTAGGAAGAGAGGACCAAGTCCCACAAGCTGTCCTCAGCCATGCTCCTCTCACGTGAACTAAGTAAACGTAAAAGTGAAGAACATCTAAAGGGGGGAAAGTCTAAGAATGATGCATTTGTAATCAACTGGCGTGATAAATCTAAATATCTTTGTACACTGTTAAACAAATTCTTTAGCAGTTGGGCCAGCTGTTA
>CABHPQ010148463.1:4524-49790 GCA_902168405.1 Peromyscus aztecus
GTGTGTGTGTGTGTGTGTGTGTGTGTGTGTGTGTGTGTGTGTGTGTGTGTGATGGGAATTTTCCTTTTTATTTATTTTCTTATTATCTATTTAGGTTAGAATACAAAGTAAGAAATTTCATCAAACATCTCCACATGTGTGTTGTCTTAGCTTTAACTGTCAATTTGACTCAGCCTGGGGGCAAGTCACTAAACAGCATTCCCCCATAGTTTCTGTTTCAGTTCCTGCCTCTGAGTTCCTACCTTGAGTTCCTTCCCTGGCTTCTCTTGATGATGGACTTTAATTGTAAACTAAATAAAGCCTTTCCTCCCCAGGTTGCTTTTGGTCATGGATTTTATTACAGCAATAGAAACCAAACTAACACATGGACCTTTTAGCCTCCCTGGACCACAATGAATGAAGATGATTTGGTAGTTCATTTGGTGCAGGGTGCTTGCATTAGCAGGCACAGAGCCCAAAGTTTGATATGTAGCCCCAAATAAAGTATACACTTCTAATCCCAACACTCAGGAATTGGAGGCAGGAGGATGAGAAATACAAGCCTATTCTTAGTTATACAGTGAGTTCAAAGCCAGCCTGGTCTACATGAGACCCCCATTAAAAAAAGTAAAAAATGAAAGTGAACCTATAGGTGTCCAGCCAACTGACCACAAACAAGTCTTAAGATCATACATATGTTTATTTTATGACACCATGAGCTATCCTGAGCTACATGTGGCTATGCGGCTCTGACACAAAAGTGCCAACACAGTGAGGAATGGACATTGCTCATTTTGTTTGCTATTGCATCCCCCAGGGCATTTGGTAAATGCTCAATAATGTTCACCAAAGGAATACTTCAGAAATGATCCTGTATGTTCATTGTAAAGATCTAGAAAGGTAAATCCAGAACAAGTAAATTTCACTTTGAAAACTCATATTCAGATACCCCAGGATTTTACAGTGGGAAAAAGATAGCTAGGTTTTTCTAGCACCTGTCTGGGGTCACATGTCCCTTTAGCATCACAGAGTACACAGACCTATATCATTTTAATGTGATTTTTCCCGAGTCTGGTCAGTTCCTTATTCACAAAGGACCACATGTATTGAAAGACAGAGTTATAAAATATAAGATATCTTATAGACACCTGTCAGAATCGCTAGGATCAAAAACACAAGTGACAGCTCAGACTGGACAGGATGTGGAGCAAGGGGAACACTTCTTCATTGCTGGTGGGAGTACAAACTTGTACAGCCACTTTGGAAATCAATTTGGTGGTTTCTCAGAAAATTAAGAACCAATCTACCTCAAGGCCCAGCTATACCACTCCTGAGCATATACCCAAAGGACACTCCACCATACTATAAGAACACTTGGTCAACTATGTTCATAGTAGCTTTATGTGTAATAGCCAGAACCTGGAAACAACCTAGATGTCCCTCAACTAAAGAATGGACATTTACAGAAAGGGATATGACTCAGCTGTTAAAAACAATGATGTCATGAAATTGGTTGGCAAATGGATAGAATTAGAAAAAATCATTCCGAGTGAGATAACCCATACCCAGAAAGACAAACATGGTATGTGCTCACTCAAAAGAGGATATTAGCCATAAAGTAAAGGATATCCATGGAAGCTAAGTAACAAGGAGGACCCAAGCACGGAAGGAATACATGAGTCCCACTGTGAAGGGGAAATAAAATGGACATTGCCAATGGATGGGAGGAGGGGGATAGAAGGGAGAATGGGGATGGGAACAGGAGAGATCAGGTTGGAGGAGGATGGAGGAAGAGAGTACTGGGAGACAACTGGAATCTGGGGGCTTCTCTGGGATAAACTAGAAACCTAGGCAATGGAAACTCCCAGGGATCTATGACGGTCACCCTAGCTAAGACTCCTTCCAATGGGAGATACAGAGCCTGAACTGGTCATCTCCTGTAACCAGGCAAGACTTCCAGTGGTGGGACGATTACATCGACTCAGCCACAAATCCTTTGACCTACAATTTGTCCTGCCTACAAGATGTGCTGAGGTAAAGATAGCACAGAAATTGTGAGAGTGACCAACTGATGACTGGCCCAGCTGGAGACCCACACCCTGAGAGGGAGTTCCCCAATTAGGGCCAGGACCCATAGGTGGGATACCCCAGAGACCTAGGATAGAGCCAAATAGAACTGATGGGAAAAAAGTCAATGAAATGATTCTTAATGATATTCTGCTGTACTCATAGATTGGCTAGCCCAACTGCTATCAGAGGGGCTTCATCCAGCAACTGATGGAAACAGATACAGAGACCCACAGGCAAACATTAGGCAGAGCTCAGGAAATCCTGAGGAAGAGGAGAGGAGGGTTTGTAGAAGTCAGTGGGGGTCAAGAACACCACAAGAAAACCCACAGAACCAACTAACCTGGGTTCATAGGGGATCACAGACACTGAACCGAAAACCAGGGAGTCTGCATGGGACCAACCTAGACTCCCTGCATACATGTTAACAATTGTTTTAACATTTGTTAATTGACATGGTCTTCTTGTCTGACTTCTAACTGTGAGAGCAGGGGCTGTCTCTGACACTGTTGCCTTCTTTTGGGGCCTGTTTCACCTACTGATTGCCTCATCCAGCCTTAATAGAAGAGTAGATGTCTCACTGCAACTTGATATACCATGGTTGACTGATATCCATGAGAGGCCTGCCTATATCTGAAGAGAAACAGAGGAGGAGGAGTGGATTGGAGGGAGGAGGACTTGGAGGACAGGAGAGAGGGGAAACTTTGGTTAGGATGTAAAAACTGACTAAATAAATAAATAAGAGAGAGAGAAAGAGAGAGAGAGAGAGAGAGAGAAAGAAAGAAAGAAAGAAAGAAAGAAAGAAAGAAAGAAAGAAAGAAAGAAAGAAAAGAAGAAAATGCAGGATGTCTTCAAAAGAGGACAGGGCATCCTTAGCATGTCCCTAACATTTGAAAATAGGATCACAGAAAACAGTCTGCCCTGGCTTCCATTTCTGTCCTCTGGGTTGTGGCTAAAAGTCATTGATGATGCTGAGACTTTGTGCCTGGGTTTCTCACAGTGTGTGGAGATTCAGGGAAGCTAAGCGGGACTTCTTAGCCATGTAAATACAAAGACCTGGGATTTCCCTGTAATCTCACCTTTACCACTGCCTGATGCTCACCGAACAATGACGAGCATTACACCCAAGAGGAAGCCTCACCACTCAGACCTCATGTCTCATCCACCCCAAGGAAGAAGCAAGTGATGGTAGCCCCTTCAGGAGTGAAGAAAGGAATGCAGGGAAGGTGGATGTCATTTGCTCAGAAGTACTAGGACTTGAACTCCAGGTGGGTATGCCTGACTTCACAGTCCACTGCAGGGCAGCTAAAGAGGGGCTCAGGGCTTCAGTGCGGTGGTGGTGTCGTGCTCGGACCCATGAGAGGGCCTCAAAATTTCCTTCACCAGAGACAGAGCTTGGGGCTTCTGCAAATGGAGATTTCTTTGTTTTCTCTCTCATCAACTCCATATTGTCTTCCCTATAGTGCATCTCCCTAGTGACTGCAGGTCACAGGCTCTGTCACACCGCCTCCAGGATGCCCTCTCCTGTGTGTCCCCCTTGTGCTATTGTGAGAAACAGGGTGGGAAGCAAGTCAAACAGACTTCATTTAGCCAGCTGGTGTGTGGAAATCTGACCATCAGAGCCAAGATGAAGGTCCTGAGGATAGAGGCCAAACCTGCCACATTCCATTCACTTCCTTTCAAAGGTCATTGCCTCAGCTCCAGGCAAATGTCTGGGGGGTCTACACCTACCCACAGCCGTTCTGTCAAATCCCACAGCACAACTTCAGTTTCTTCCACGGCATTGACTTGCTGCTAGAGGACTATAGGAATCATAGCCGAGTCTTTACTGGCCTGATTCTTATTAAACATTTGTACAAGCTAATGTGTGAATATTTGCATGCCAAGCAAGGTATTGCCTCAGACCTCACAGGAACCTCTAAAGGAGGCATTGCTCCAAGACCCATTCTGCAGATGCTACATCTAAGGTTCAGGAAGCAAAATAGATTATAGAAAGCCATG
This sequence comes from Peromyscus aztecus, assembly GCA_902168405.1. Lineage (NCBI taxonomy): Eukaryota > Metazoa > Chordata > Mammalia > Rodentia > Cricetidae > Peromyscus > Peromyscus aztecus. The sequence continues at coordinate 8,572 of CABHPQ010148463.1, forward strand.
CAGATGTGAATAAATGGGATTGGTTTTAGAATCCAATTGGCCTGGCTCCTTAATCTATATATTTCCACCATTGTGCTATAAAGACTAATAGAGATGACGGTGGGGATGAGGAGGTATGGATTAATAATAAAACTATTACTAAGGAAAACAATGGCCGAATAACACAATCATGGCCCTACCATCATGCCCAGTGCTTTATGGTACACCCTCTTAATTCTTCATGGGCACACCAGTACCTTTGCATCACCTTCATAATCTGTGTTCCTTGAAGTTAAATAGCTTTCTTGGGGCTACAATGTGAGAAAAGGCACCTAAACTCTCACCAAAAGCCACGATGAACATCTTACCTTAAATCTGGGGAAACTGAGAGTCAGAGAGGGACATTTTCAGGCCTGTGCTTTCTAGAGTAACTCAGTCTAGCAGTCTGACTGCCAACCAACAGTAGATGGTAGCCATGAAGCTGGGATTCCCAATGACCAGGAAGGGCTGTCTCCTTGGTGTCAGTGAGAAAACCAAACCAAACCCTGCTTCATGGAGAAGAGGAGGATGCTGGGAGGCAGAAGTGGCCTTGAGGCCAGATAATAAGAACCAAACCATTTGTTAGCTGCTCCTTGGCCAAAGAAACGACATCTAATTTGTCTTAGGCCTAAATTGTTCACTAGGCAGCTTATTACATGGCTGGGAAGTGTCGCAGTCCATATGAAAGAGGTGATAAATTACACAGTAAAATATTATGTGGAATTCTGTGAGAGTGAATGGATAGCCATCGGTCAAATTAATAAACAGTGTTTTGTTTTAAAAGGGTGTGTGTGTGTGTGTGTGTGTGTGTGTGTGTGTGTGTGTGTTACATGTGTAAAGGAGCCTGTGGAGGCCAGAAGAGGGTGTTGGGTCCCCTGGAGCCAGAATTACAGGCATTTGGGAGCTGCCCAACTTTGGTGATAAGAACCAAACTCTTGTGGTGTGCTCTCTTAACTGCTGAGTCAACTCTCCAGACCCTAAAAGTGCTTTAATCATGGCCCCTAAGATTGGCTATGAAATTATGACAGTCACAAGGTGAGTGTTTCACTCTGCTTTTCCTGTGAGTCAAGTCATGAGAGAGATCATTGCTATATCACTTCAGCTTAGGTTTAATACATGTTTGTAAATGGTTGTCATTGTGTTTGCGGGATGCTAAGATGTTTATGGGGATGATTGTATTGAAAGCAAGAAACTGCTGGACTTCAGTTCTCCATACAAACTGATAAGACTTGTATCCATCACACTGGATTAAATACCTCAGAGTCCCTGACATGATAACTTCATTGCATCCTCTGTTTCACACAGAAGACAATGGCCACAATATTGCCAGTCATAGGAACTAAAGGGCATTCCTCAAACTCAGGTCTGATCTAATTAACCATCATACCCTAAGGCACTGCTCCCTCTACCCTTGGTCTTGAAGCACTGTTGACATTTCTGAACATCCAGATCTCAGCTAATAACTACCCTGTTTGCTTTACATATTTGCTTTACTGTTGTATAATGATTTCCCCTAAAACAGTCATCCAAGAAGGAGGCCATTAAGACTCTATAATTAAATGAAACTTACAAGGGCCAGGAAACAAAATGTACATGTCCCAGGAAGCTCCTGAAACTTACAGGATTCATTTGGCCCTTACCACAGGTTATATGAGCAAGAACAATTTCAAGAGAACGCTCTCACCAGAGAACTGGCTGCAAGTTCTGCAGAGAGCTGTCTGGAGTTAGGTTTCATGTTAAGGTGGGCTTTTTCAGTGTTGTATTTGCCCTACACTCCTGTAGTTAACACCTCAGGCTCCTGTTAATAATCTCAAGAAACTCACTAAGCTAGACTAATGTATCATTTATGCACCATAGATTGCAAATACAACTGCTAAGATTTACTTAAGTGTTTTTATGAAAACTTCACATGAATATAAGGTATGTATGGAAGCCTAGAATAAAAGAAAATGACCAACATTGTACACATACAGCCAAAGGGAAACTAAAATACTCAACAGAGTCTAAGAACATAATCCCTAGAAGTCAGCTCCATTTAAATAACTCACCCTACCAACAGGGAGCCGGAAGAGCAAAGATGAGTATGATATTCATGGCAGTGCATGCCTATATTCCCAGTGCTCAGGAGGAGGAAGAAGGACCACTGGGACCTATAATATGAGTTGGAGACCAGTACGGACTTTGTTAATGTGTTCTCCAGATGTTCATTTTGCTCTTTTCTTCACTCTGCTGTCTTCTCCCTCAGACTTTTCTCTGCTAAGTGGACCCACTGGCCTTCATCGGCATCACTTCCCAGCCCCTCAGAAGCCAAGGTCCTAGAATCCATGGCTCTTGACTGCTCTGTACTTCAAAAAAGCATCCTCACAACTGACTTCTCCATCCTCATCTCTCTGTATGCTCAGAAGCAGGTTCTTAGGTGTGACTGTGCCTTCCTATTGCTCTTCCCCCAGCCCTCCCTGCATTGCACCTTGCGGGACAGGAAGCCTGAGAAGTATTTCTTTAAGACAAGGTTTCAAGTAGCCCAAGCTGTCCTCCAACTTACTAGCATTATGTAACTGAAGATGACCTTTAATTTCTAATGCCCCTGCTTCCACATCCCCAGGGCCAGGATTACAGGAATGCACGAGACCTGGTTTATGAGGTACCAGAGATCTGACGTGGAGCTTTCTTTGCACACGCTAAACAAGCACTCCACACTCTGAGCTATATCTCTGAAAAATCTGAGAAAATTCTGAAGCATAGACACCTGCCCCCTGTTGAGTTCAGCACCTTCTCAGCATGAAAAAAACACTTGGCTTCATGGAAAGCCTTACCCAGAAGGATGGAAAGGGTTTTGCTGTGTTTTAAATGAGCACAACAATGTACACTCAAGGGGGAGGCTGCAGCCCACACTCTGTAATAAAACACCATTCCTTTTCTCTTAAAAAAATAATAAATTTCTTTGCTTAAATCAATAAACAAATGTATTTCTGCTGTCTAAAGTTGTTACTATCTGTATATCCTTCCAGGCAAATTCAAGACTCCAAGGCTATAAATCTAGGAGTTGGCAGACTGTGAGACTCTGAAGATTCTCTTTATGCAAAGAATTCTCAGAGGGACAAACTCGGTCCAATTCCCAGCCTCTCTTTTCCTTGGGTGTGAGGAAAGGAGAAAAGGAGGAAGCATTACAGTTCGTCAGTGACTCCCAAGGTAAATTCACAGAGAATTAGCCATTCCTCTCAGGCAGACGGTGCCCAGGAGTTGAGTGTGAGTCATACAAAGAGTGACATTTTGAAGTAGATCATTTGATGATACCAGAAGGAAGGGTCAGGAAAGAGATCACTGGTGGGGTAGAGGTGAAAGACTTGTTAGTACCTAAGCAATGTGAAGAGGCAGTATGGTCCTGAGCAGTCTGTTTTGGAGGATACCGTGATGAAGCTAGACCTCGCAGGTGTCTAGCTGGCCACCTGGCTTGCTGCAGAGTACTAGAACTGGATCCTGCATGGACTCAATCTGGAGTCCTGTCTAAAGAGTCATCAGCATCTCTTTCCAGATGTCTTAGCTGTTCCTCTACTCCCCAGATTTTTCTGTTTCTCTGATTGTGTATCACTGTAGCCCAGGCTGGTCTCAAACTCACTACGTAGCCAAGAATGACCTTGAAGTTCTGATCCTCTTCCTCCGCTTCCAGAGTGCTGTGATTAGAGGCAGGCATTGCTATGCCTGGTTTTATGCACTTCTGGGGATCAAATCGAGGGCATCGTGCATGCTAGGCAGGCACTCTACCAACTGAGCTACATCTGCGTCCAGTACTCTTTGTGCCAGAGAGCCGGCACTCACCTCTATGCTCCTTTTAACCTAGAGCAGAGAGCAGCCAGTGACTGTCACTGTTTGTGGTTCAGGATGGAGCAGGTCACAAAGGAGGGGACCTAGGACAATTGTCAGGAATTGGCTGCTACGTCCTTATGAAAACTCAAGTGTTCTGCTGTGCTGCAAGAGTGACATGGGTTCTGCCACCTCTGTTCCCTTTTCTGAGATAGAATTGCTCTTCTGTGGGTAATTGTCGTAGACACACTTTTCTTCTGGGTCCCCGAACTCAGTTACATGCTTTTTCAATGTCCCTGTTCAATCACTCTAGTAACTCGGAGACAGAAGCAGTTTTATTTCTTACGTGTGTTTAAAAAATATTTATACATGTATAAAATTGTCAGAGAATAAATTCAGTTAATAAAAAAAAATTGGTTGGGCCATCTCTCCAGCCCTTCTGTCGATGTTTTTATATGGTCACATCTTTTTTATCTCTCTGTGGTATGTACCCAGAGAAAAAGTGCCAGTAAAAATATTCTAGGAAATAGTGGTCACAAAACTTCCCCAAGATGATGAAAACATGAGCATATTAAAAATAGTCCGACAATGGTAAAGTCAAAGAATTCTACATCTAGATGCCTTAGTCTCTGCTTCTCCCTCCCTCCACATACAGTGCCAGGGTTACAAGCCCATGTGGTCATGCAAAGCTTTTCACATGGATCCAGCTCCTCGTGGTTGCAGAGAAAGTATGCACACCCATTGATCCCTTTTCCCAGCTCCAAGAATCAATTTTGCTACCTTAAGGGTAGGTATCGCTACTCATCTCCATTTTATTAATGACCAGACTCTACCTTCACTGTACTGATGAAAATTGTGACTAGAAAAGCTGAACATCTTCCTGGGAAGAAAAGTTCTGTGGTGTGTGGGACTCATAAAGGAATCTCAGAAACTGTTTCTACTTGCTTTTAGGCATGTATAGTCATGAACAGCTAAGGCAAACCGTAAGATAGAAAATACATTTGTTTTGAAATGTGAGATGGAAAGGGCACAAGGAACCGTCTTCCAATGCAGGCATCCTGTTCCCAAAAGAAGGTGCTTACTTCTTTCTTGTGGCCTCAGAACAAAGAAGGAAAACTCTCCCGATGTTTACTGGTGGGATGCTACAGTATTGAACAGTATGTGGTCATCTGTAATGAGAAGCTGACTGTTTTATTATTTGAAAGTTGTGGGGACATATCAGTCAGGTAAAGCCCACATGCTGTCGTCCATAGGGGTACATCCACACACCAAGAGGTCATCATCACTGCCACATTATGAACTAAACACTGGGGAGCTGGCTTGGCCAGTAAAGTGCCTACTACATAGCTTGAGGACCTTAGTTCAAACCCCAACACCCAGATAAAAAGTAAAGTGTCATGGTTGTGTATTTGTAATCCTAGCATTGGGGAGGCAGAGAGAGGAGGACACCTAGAGCTTGCTGGTCACTCAGTTTAGGTTGGTTGATGATCTCCAAGCTCATTGAAAAACCCTGGCTCGAACACTAAGGTGGAGAATTACTGAGATAAACAGGCAGCGTTGACTCTAGCTTCTATATTCATGTGCACACTGACAGATATGCAAGATCACCCCAAGTAACTCATTTTTCTCTTCTAGAAAATCTCAGAGAACTCACTCAACCATTTGAAAGGCTGCCCTGCATCCCCATCCACACTGCTGGGACTCCCCACTCTTGGAACTCATTTGGCATGCATTGCTGCAGCCCCACAATGCATCTCTTCTGCTTTTGCCTGCACTGACCTGATTTCCCAAGGAGGCAAAGGAAGGTTGGAATCTCCTGCTTCCTCTAATGTGTGCTGGGGAAGCCAGCCTGGATATAGCTGCAGGATGGATGGCGAACAAGAACACAGATAATTCATGTTCGGATTAATCACCAGGCATGCTCCCACACACACCACATCTTCAAAACAGCTGGCTGAGGAGGCTAGGCTTGCCTGAAGTCCTTATGTGTGCTGAGGCTGCCCCCTGAACATGGCCTTATAGAAATAGTCTCTCCTATAGTGTGACCACACAGAACCTAGACTTCTAGCTCTACTTCCTTATCATAAGTAAATTAGGAAATTTTTCTTGTTTTTACATTTTTTTTAAATCTATAAATTCTGTTCAGGTAGGATTCTGTCTGGTTCACATCAATATTGTTCCTCTTTTCCTCCTCCTCCTCAGCCTCCATCTCTCCCTCTTTTCTGTTCTTTCCCTTGTCCTCTTTCTCCCTGCTCTCACTTTCTGACAGGGTCTCATATTCACCAGACTGGCCTTTGTAGAAATATTTCTAAACAGTCTTATTAAATAAGAAACACAGAGCCCAATACAGGGGTAATGGCCAAAGAGATTAGAGAAATAGTGAATAGCCACGACTAGCCTTAGCTTACCACCACACAGTAGCTTCCCCAGAGAGAGCTTCTTCCTTTCCAACTTGCGCTTTTATTGCCTTCCTGTTCTGCCTTCTCGTTGGCTCTAAGCCCAGTCATATCACTTTCTCATCACTGCCTGTCTATACAGACCTCCAGGTCTCTATGGTTGGTACTGGGATTAAAGGCATGTATCACCATGCTTGGTTGTGCCTTGACCACACAGAGACCCTGCCTGCCATGTGATCGGATTAAGGACATGTGCTACCACCACCTGACTTTTGTTTATGGCTCGATATGTGACCTCTGATCTCCAGGCAAACTTTATTTATTAACACACAAATAAAATATCACATTTCAGCACAAATAAAATATCACCACAGGCCTTGAACTCTCTATGTAGCCGAGGATGACTTTGAACTTCAGATCCTCCTGCCTCTACTCCCAAGTGGAGAGATGACATAGATATGTTACCACATTATGCTCACACCAGTCTTGGCACATATAAGCATGAGGTAGAGAGAAGGGAAACAGCTGAACAACGTCAAGCTGGAATCAAAGTCAAAACCCTAAGCTTTGAGTTCCTCTACAGGACAGGGAACAATGCTAGGTGACAGAGTGCTTGCCTAGCACACACAAGGTCCTGGGTTCTATGCCCATATCACATAAAAACAAAACCACAAAACATTTCTATCTCAGTTCAGCATTTCACATCCATTTAGGTGGCTTTGGTTAGACCCATTCCGAGGGGCGTCATGGGAGAAGAGAGTACAGGCAAATCTAAATGCCTTCCTTCCATAATCCAGACAGGAGATTACAGGTGCAGGCCACTTCCCCTATACTGCACAGAGGAACAACATTCCAGGCTGTGTGTGGTCTATGCTTGCAAACCATGTCACTTTTGTCTGCATAGATCAGTCTTGACAATGCTCTATCTGTATTTATCAGTCACTTGAGGAAAAAAAAAAAAAAAAAAAAAAAACAGCTCTGCTCATCTGCCGAGATGTTCTGCTGCCTGCCCAGGGTGTTTGCAAGGACAATTTTAACTGGACTTGACATCAGCCTCACAAGATGACTTGAAGGTTTATCTCTTTTCTGAAGATGAGGCCTGACTGCCTTGTTAGTCATATCGATCCACTGGCTCCCTGAACCTCCTCCCTTTTACATAACACCTTCAAATTCAGTAACTTGAGAGTGGAATTTTCCTTGACCACCATTCTTTTCCTTCTCTCTGACTCACAAGGTTCTTTTGAGTCCAAACAGAAAGCACTCTCCCTTCAGAACACCTGCACAAGCCAGTGGCTAGACTCTTCAAGACTCCAAGAAATGTAAACCCCAGTGCGAGCTTTGGAGAATTGACAAGGGTGATCTGTAAAATCAATGTCATTCAGGGCTTTTGGTATTGAGCTGGCCTTGGGAAAGTGACACTCACCAGAGAAAGAAGAACTGGGTATGGTAGGAGCTCTGCATTTAATCAACAGCTTTATAGAGAAAGGTTTGCTTTCCCGAAAATAACACTGAGTTTTCCTGCCTAGATTTTCTCCCAGGTTATGGTGTGACCTCGGGCAATTGACATCTCACCTTTGAACTTTGTGGCCTTTTCATTTTCAAGAGGGGTAAGAGAATGTCATTTGTCCTGTTATGTCCATCCTAGGAGGGACAAACTTCCATTCCAGCCATCCCAGAAAGGTATAGAAGTTAAGTCTATGTATCAGTTTTGAGTCAACGGCCCTAGCCCACCTGAAAAGCTCCAGCTGAGAGGTTCTGGGGCCATGAGTGTATATGGTGATGGTCCTGGCTTGGAACGATGGAGCAGAAGCAGGATGGAAGAGCATCTTCCATCCGTGGTGTGCGTCTAATTGAAGATAACTTTTAGGACCAGCATTGTGAAAGGTGTGCCATAAATACCCATAAGGTTGGGTTTGGAGAGTGAGTAAGCCAATTAACAATGTCTTACCATCCCTGATACCCTCCAAACAAAGACTCAAAGATACCTCCTGAGTGTGTGCACTTTTATTCCCATTAGAAGAAAATTCTACAGGCAGGCAACCCTTGTGTATATGAGGACTGTGGATACAACCACCAGTAGGTTGTGGGGGGGGGGGGTTCAAGCTTGCCTCCCATACTTATGACTCTAGATGTATTGAACCAACAACCTGCCCACTCTGCCAAATCTTTGTCATCTGAGACCTTGATTCCACTCACTGAGGAAGGCTTCATTCCTGGATACATAGGTCAGTAGAGGGCATAACTAGGAAGGAGAGGATGAGAAGGGAAAGGATGGGGGCAGGAGAACTTGTCTTCACCAATGACTCAGAATGACATAGTCAAAGTACTACCAAGTGCAAACAGACACCTCCAGAAATAATGTAGAAAAAAGACCCTGAGAATCACAAACCATGTGGGGAAGGTTGCCATCTCTTTGTGACAAGGCTTCCCACCCCCAGCAAGGACACAGATGGTCCTTAGCCCAGGAAATACCTTCCTGTCCACCATCCATGATGGACCTTGACTATGATGGATCTACGCACATTCACTGCTCATTTTCTCTTTGGTATTACTGAGGAACAATATCAAAAACATTTTTTCCAAGACTAAGGGAAATAGCTCGTTCAATAAGGTACTAGCCCTACAAGTATGAGGTCTTGACTTCAATCCCCCAGGACCCATGTTGTGGAAGGAAGGAAGGGGGAAAGGAAGGAAGGAAGGAAGGAAAGAAAGAAAGAAGGAAGGAAAGAAAGAAAGAAGGAAAGAAAGAAAGAAGGAAAGAAAGAAAGAACGGACAAATTCTGGGTGTTTGCAGGGTGGTGCATGCTTGCAATCCCAGCACAGGGGAATGTGGAAACACTCAAAGCCCTAGGAATGACAGGCCAGCCAGTTTTGTCTACTTGGTGAGTTCTAGGCCAGTAGAGAACCCTGTATCAAAAAAGTAGATGACGTCATAGGAATAATACCCACAACTGCCCTCTGGTTGCCATGTACCTAAGCACATAGGAACACACATGCACACACATGAACACGTTTGCACACTACACACACACATATACACACAAAGGAAAAGAATACAATTTTCTCATGAATGTGAATTCTAATCATAAAACATGGACTGCTGCCCTTGCATCTCTGTATATAGCACTGAGCAATGTCTGTGTGTCAGTTTGCAGTTGCACTTGATCTCTCTGGAATAAATTTATTTTTCAGAAGCACCAAGTTCCTCTAAATGTCATAGGAGTGGTTCATTTCATCCTCAGAATATCAAGGCTTGAGTTTAAATTAAAAGAAGTTAACTGGGCTGGGAAGATGGCTCAGTGGTTAAGAGTACCAACTGTTCTTGTAGAGAACTCAGGTTCGATTCCCAGCACCCACACAGTGACTCGCAAACATCTGTAACCCCAGTTCCAGGGGATTTATGTCCTCTTCTGCTCTTTGCAGACACTACATGCAAATGATGTACAGACATACATGCAGGAAAGACACCAATACACATAAACTAAAAATATTTCTTCACTTAAAAATACAAAGGGGAAAAGAAGTTTTAAAAATCCCAAACCTAAGGAAAATTGAGTCCTTTCTGCCAAATGAGGATCACACTGATTCTATTCCCCAGTCACATCTTCCACTTGTTATTGCTAAATATGCCAGGTTCACAATGCTTTCCAATTTGGGTGCCTATTTGAATCTGTGTATAAATATTCACTCCTCCAAATGTCCTATTTGAATAGACAAAATATCCGTTTTAGCACTGAGTACATCAATTCGGGGCTGGAGGCGTGTGGTGCCCTGAGAAACAGCACTGACTCAGGAGTCAGATGGCAGAGGTGTAGCTGACTGTCATCGGCTATGAGACCTGGGACGAGTCCCTTTCCCACCTGGTTTTTGATCCCCAACTTGTAGGAAATGAGAATTCTCTTGTTCCTTTCACTACATAACTGTAAAGGAATCACAGAAGTTACAAGTTTGTTTTAACCCTTTCATGATCCTTACTTTGAGACAGGAGAGAAATACAACATGGGGTAGATACTTGAAGAAGTAACAAGGTCACTTAGAGGTAAATGAATGGTCCAGTTCAATCTCTTCAGCACTTTTCATGCTTCTTCTCCTTCTCTGGGATAATTTATTGCCCACATCAAAATAATAGTCTGAGAGGTTGAGGACAATACACCTCAGTGATAACCTACAGTCATGAAGACCTGAGTTTGACCCTTAGTGACCATATAGAAGCTAGGAATATGCTATATGCCTGTAATCTCTGCCCTGGGGAGCTGAAGACAGGCAGATCAAAGGAGCATGATACCCTGCTCCAGGTCCAGAGAGAAACTCTGTCTCAAAACATAAGAAAGAAGTGACTGGAGAGATGAATAAGAAGGATAAGAATGATCCCTGGTCTTTCAGAGAGGCTTCAGCTCACTTCCCAGTACCCACATCTGGTGGCTCACAATTACCTTTAACTCCAGTTCCCAGGAATCCAGCACCCTCTTCTGGTTTCCACCAGCACCCACAAACGTGTTCATACACAGACAGGAAAGGAAAAATAAACCCTTTTAGTAATTAAGGGGGAGAGCAACTGAGGAAGACATCAAATGTTGTGACCCCTGACCTCCACGTGCACCTGCGCTCGCACATGCTTGTGCATAGACACACATAAATGAGAGTTTGAGAGGAACTGACTAGCTTGTACTCTCTCCTATTTTGTTGTTGGCCAATTCACTTTCTCCAGCAGCATTTAATAAGACGGTCAATGTGACCTGAGCTTAAGTGTGCTTGTACCATTTTCTAAACTGGAGCAGAGGAAGGATTCAGCCAACACTGTGTGGAGTGTGGCACTATCATGCAAGTCAGGCCAAGTGTGTGTATAATAAAGGCTGCCAGCAGGAGACCAGCGTCAATCTCCTGGGTTTGGATGCTTGGTTATATAAGGTGTTGACATTAAGAGAATGCTGTGAAGGACTCACTAGAATTCTGTGTTATTTTTGCAACTGGTAATTCAAAGATTATTTCAAAGTAAAAACTACAATGGACATCATTTTTTTCCCCATGGAAATTACCTAGCGCTTGTTGAAAATGCAACGTCTCCAATGCCAGTGGCATGGAAATGAAAGGCCGAGGATTGGACCCTCCTGGGACCTGCACCACAACAGGCATGCCAGGAGATTCTGATGCAGGATTTTCCAGGATTGTAAGTGGGGGAAATTCTAATTAAAAAAAAAAAAACCCACATCACTTAAGGACAGAGATGATACTTGGTGTGACACTTTCCTCTGAATTAAAACTCCCACTACAGGAGGGAAGAGAAAGGCCAGTGAGACCTCGAGTGTCTGGGGATGCTTACAGGATTTAAGAAGGCTCCTCTTCATGGACAGAGAAGCAGTAAACAGCGGGTGGTGGAGGAGACACAAACCAGCAGCAGATCTGCAAAGACGAGATCTTCAGTGATCTGTGGAGCTGCCTCCAAGCTGTGCAAAGAGTTCCAGGTCTCTAGCTTGGGGAAGTCATCACTGGGATTGGGGTCAGCATTTGAGTCATCCTTACTCCTGCAAGGATGTAAGGATGTACTCCAGTAAATGCATTCACTCACCAAGCTGGACTAGTGCCATCTTCACATTGGTCTGTGGTCAGTTCACTTTCTAGGATGGGAAGACATTGTATGTGTTGTGCCACCCCAGAAGTTTCTCATACAGCAGATGAGAGAGTGGAAAACATCCGAAACTTTGTGATGAGGATCTGTGGTGAGAACTGGGTTCTGATCCAATCATATGAAATTATATACACACACACGGATAACGGGCTCACTTCTGCAGTTCCATTTACAACATCCACCAAGTATTTATAGATCACTATGGCTGTTCCCATAGGTTGTACAAAAAAAAGCAAGTAGAAGGTCAGTGACGAATAGCAGAGGCCCCCAATCTTCCTGCTGGCTGCCACAGCCTCCCCCAGTATCTCTGCATGGCCTGGGTCTCGAAATGGACCAGGCTGCCATTATTCCCATGTGGACAAGTGCTCGCCCCTGCAGTGAGTTAAACACAGCCACAGTAGAGGGACACAGCTGTATTGGGAAAACAGAGCCATTGTACTCAGGTCAGTAGCAGGGGACACGAGATTTTGAATTTGCTTTACTGAGCGGGGAAGTGGCGACCATGGTTCTGATAGGATAGAGAATACAAATCCTAACTTCCATCTGCAAGGACTCTGGGGAAAGGAAATAAGGTCTTTGGCTCTAGGCCTTTCATTACTGAGCAGTTTTGAAGCAGATGAGCCCTCGGAATCACAGTAACTGGGAATCTCCAGAGGCACTATCCAGGAGAAGAAGAGAGCTGGGCTTAAGTCGGCTCCCAGGCAGTGAATTTGGAAGTGACATCAACTAGAGTCTGGGGATGGCCCTTGGGCTTTTGCTCACTAGCTGTCGTTGATACATGTGTTTGTCTGCAAGTGTGTGTGTACTCACACAGTAGCACTCGTACACACTTCCCAAATGGGAGGGAGATGAGGCATGCATTCAAATAAATTCTCTGTAATACAAGTCGTATTCAAAACACACCCTATTCCAATTCTAATAACTTGACTTCAAGAGTCCAAGTATGTCAATTTTTTTGGCGGTATATATGCAATAACTCTTTAGTGCTTTTTCCCCCCATAAAGAAAATGCACAAGAATAAATGACAGTAACATGTTTAAAGCCTAAGAATGGCATCTCTTAGGCTGGGGAGATGGCTCGAATTGGTAAAGTGCATGCTGGGTAAGCATAGGGACCGAAGTGCAGAACCTCAGCACTCACATTAAAGACTGGGTGTGGTAGCGCACTAGGGATTAAGAGACAGGCAGCTCTCTGGAGCTCAGCAAGCACCCAGTCTAATTGAATGGGACCAAATTCAGCTTGCAGGATTCTTGGCAAGTTCCTTTACCCACCGAGCCATTTCCTAGGGGTTGGGACATGAGTGTGTCATGGTGTATGTGTGGAGGTCCAAGGGCAATTTTGTGCAGTCAGAGTCTTTTCAGAGATTGAACTCATGTCATCAGTTAAAGGCACAACAGACACCTTTACCCACTGAGCCATTTCACTAGCCCTCAACAATTCCTTAGTAACAAACAATGATGGGTAAAGCTTTCTACTAAGCTGGGTCATAAAGCTGAGTAAGGTCAGAGTGTGACCATTATCTTTGTCATTTTTAAAATGTGAGGAATGAAACTGAGTCCTATATAAATGGACATAAGGGTTTAAACATGTTATTGCACCTGGGGAAGGCCATGGTGATGCTTGGGTTCTCAGTCAGAATGCAGTCTCATGCTAACCTATCTTCCACAAGGATAGCCACAGCACTCGGACAGCACAGAGGAAGTAACTGCTGAACACTGACACAGGGCAGCAGCTGGCTGAGGGACAACTCAGAAGTGAATGACCACCCAACTGGCAGTGAAACTGGCAGACACACTCTTGCCCACCATGATATCCCACACATGAATTCATCCAGATCCACCCGGCAGAAGCACAGAGATCCAGAGACCCAGAACAGGCTCCTGGGTTCAACGCAAGGAGGAGGGCAGGAGCCCATGGCTTTCTTCCCATTCTCTTTTCTCTTCTGCTCTCCCTCTAGCCGTATCACAGAGTGACACAATGGCTGTATCTAGGGTCACTGATCTCAACTCAAGAGGAGAATACACTCCTCTACAACGAGAAATGAGATGAGAGATGGTGCCCTGTTTGAGCCACTGACTTAACTCTATATTTTGAAGATGGATTCCGGCACCTTGAGGCAGGGTGTATCTTGAGATGGTGTCACATACAGCCTTGATTGACCTTGAATTTGGTATATGTTTGAGAATGGTCTTGAACTTCTGATTGTCCTGCCTTCACCTTCCAACTGCTGGGATTCAGTTGGGTGCCACCCATTGGACTGAACCCATGGTTTCATGTGTGCCAGGCAAATGTCAGGGTTTGAATATGAACTGTTTTCCACAAGCTCATGTATTTGAACATGTGATTTCCCAGCTGATGCTGCTGTTTGTGAAGGTATGGAACACATAGGAGATATTGCCTTGCCTAAAGAAATACATCACTGGGGCAGACTTTCAGCTTTATAGTTGGGCCACACTTCCTATTCTCCCTCTTGGTTCAGTTCCCAAAGTCTACACACAGAGATGACAGTTAAGACTATGCCTGAGCACCATGAGCTTGAGCTCAGAGGTTGAGAGGCAACTGTACAAGGACTCTTCTTGACATCTGCTGCCTTTGATGGGGGCGTAAGGCCAGCCTTGAAGTCAGGAAGCAAACTAATCACATTTCATCCACACACATGGGGCACATGTATGTGCACACACACAAATAAATAAATGTCATAAAAACTTTCAAAAATATTTGAAGGGAAATGATGGAAAACTCTCTAATTGCATGGAAAACATACCCTACAATTTCAATAATTACAAGATATCCAATCCAGGATAAGCACATTAAAATTCATGTCAAAATGTATCCTAATCACACCGCAGAAAAGTAAACACAAAGCAAGAGGCAGAATGTAACCAAAGGAAAGCAGCACATTATTTGTGGGCAGACAAACATTAATGGCTTTTCATCTCTCAGCATAATCATAGAGCAGAGAATGGGGAAGAAGGAATGGTGAAATAAGACTCTGTGTCCAGGAAAAAAATACTTGAGAGAAAACACCCGGTCGAGGAAGATGGCGGCTGCCGCCGGTGGGCCGTGAGTGAGAGCAAAACTGATGTGGAAATAAGAGGAACAGGCCCACAAAGAAAGACGTCAAAAAAGGTATACAGAAAAAGAGAAAGATAAAAAACTCAGAGATAAAAGATAGATGGATTACTTTAAGTTAAGAAAAGCTGGCTAGAGCATCAAAGTTTCTCTGCCTTCCTCGGGAATCCGCGGTTTGGATTGATCCTTCCCTCACGGTGTTCCCAGGCCTGCAGGTGAGCAGATCGCTGGGAGCTCGGGTGAGAGAACTCAGGTGAGAGGCACTGAACAAGCGGGCGTGGTCCTGGCGAGCACAGGGAAGGAGCAGCAGCCTGGACTCCCCGGGTGACCCTTTGGGGCGCCACAGAGCTGGGTGAACGCAAGAAGAGGAGCTACAAGATCCAGGGACGCCCGAACCCACACAGTGGATGTTAATCACCCTGCTGATTGCTTCTCAATTGGGAACTAGTGGAGAGCGCAGCCCGGGGCATGTATGCCCTGCGGGAACTGGGCTCCGCATGGCAGGGATCAGTGCAGCTGTGACTACAGAGACAACGAGGGAGGACACCGAGGTGCTCCCCGGAATCTGAAGGATCGAGGAGCCAGAGAAGGAGGAGGACATCAGGGGCCAGCCACCCAGCTATACAGCAAGTCACGGAGTAAGAGGTGTCTTTGGATCCTGTATTTCAAGAAGCTCTCAAAAGAACTTATCAAGATCACCCAACCACCAAACTAGAGCACCAGAACCGTAAGTATACACCTCACCGACTGAGAACAGGGGTGGTCAGCTTGCCCAGGGAAACATATTTTTAGTTTCTCATTTCCTGGTGCTTGAAGTTTCTCATTTCTGAGGCTTGGAGGTGTAAGCCTGAAGGGTTAGGGTCTTACACCATCTGCACTGAGCAGAGAAAGAGATGAGTAGACGCCAACAGAAAAATAAAGGCAACAACATAAAGACTTATATGACAACACCAGAACCTACCGACCCTACAATTGCAACTCCTGAACATACCAAGGCAGAAGAAACAGAAGAAATCAATCTTAAAAATGACGTTAAGAAGATGATAGAGGCCCTTAAAGAAGAAATAAAAATTACCCTTAAAGAGGAAATAAAAAATTTCTTCAAAGAGGAAACGAAAATTTCCATTAAAGAGGAAATAAAAAATTCCCTTAAAGAGGAAATGAAAAACTCCATTAAAGAGGAAATAAAAAATTCTCTTAAAGAGGAAATGAGAAACTCCATTAAAGAGGAAATGAAAAACTTCCTTAAAGAGGAAATAAAAGATTCCCTTAAAGAAATGGAAGAAAAAACAAACAAACAATTGGAAGAAAGCAAAGAAAGCCTAGAAAAAATAATTAAACAGATGAAAGAAACATTCCAAGATCTGAAAAAAAAAATTGAGACAACAAAGAAAACACAAGCTGAGGGAATGCTGGGAATAAAAACCCTGACTAAATGAACAGGAACTACAGAAAGAAGCATAACCAACCGAATACAAGAGATGGAACAGAGAATCTGACACTGAAGACACAATAGAGAAAATAGATTCGTCAGTCAAAGAAAACACTAAAGATAAAAAAAGTCGTAACACAAAACGTCCAAAAAATCTGGGACACCATGAAAAGACCAAACCTAAGAATAATAGGGATAGAAGAAGGAGAAGAATACCAACTCAAAGGCATAGAAAATATATTCAACAAAATCATAGAAGAAAACTTTCCTAACCTAAAGAAAGAAATACCTATGAAGATACAAGAAGCTTACAGAACACCAAATAGGCTGGACCCAAAAAGAAAGTCCTCTCGCCACATAATAATCAAAACATTAAACATACAGATCAAAGAAAAAATATTAAGAGCTGCAAAGGAGAAAGACCAAGTAACATGTAAAGACAAACCTATCAGAGTAACACCAGACTTCTCAATAGAGACTATGAAAGCTAGAAGGTCCTGGACAAATGTTATAAGAGACCATGGATGCCAACCTAGACTATTATACCCAGTAAAACTCTTAATCACCATAGGCGGAGTAAACAAAATATTCCATGATAAAACCAAATTTAATCAATACCTGTCCACAAACCCAGCCTTACAGAAAGCACTAGAAGGAAAAATCCAACTTAAAGAAGCTAAACACACCCATGAAAACTCAGGCAATAGATAAACCCAAACATCTGAAGAAATAGAAGGGACAAATTCCTCCCCAGAAAATGCATGACCTGTGAAAGCTGCTAAGAGTTTGAGGTAGATTTGGGGAGAAAGAAAGCCCCTACCTCCAAAGGCAGCTAGCAGAGGAGCAGAGCAGCCTGGGATGTCTGGGGCTCTGCATCTGGGGGGAAGGGACTGTGCAGGATGAGAGTGGAATCAGTGGGAGAGGGGTTTCTCTGAAGGAGCTGTGGAAGGGCTGTTGTGGGTGTTGACTATAAGCTCTAAACTTTAGAAATGATGTACGTACTTTCTGTCTAGTTAAGAGAATCTTTCTAATAGAGATAGTGATAATAATTAAGAGTAAGAAGTAGAAAAAGATGAAAATAAGATATGTGAGTTTGTAAAAATTCTGTCTTGTTAGATCTGTGTTAAGAAATCTTTAGGTGTTTACTAAGTTAAATATATGCTAATGGTAGCCCCTATATAAGTTTGTAAAATAGATCCATAGAGTTCCTTTAAAAATATAAGCTTGCAAGAAGAATCTAAGGTAGTCCTAAAACATACAGTAATAAGCTTGTAAGAGGTAAAGATACTAGTTGTAAATGTAAGTTTAAATAAGAATTAAGAAGATGGAATGAATATAAGAAGTATATAAGAAGTAATAAGAAATATATCTGCTAAAGTAGTTTCCCACAGCTGAGATCTGTGGAAAATCAATGCAATACAGAAAAACCTGAGCTAACGTCAAAAATAGGGTGGTTTACAATACTACTGTACCTAGAAAGGTCTCTGTATGTGAGAACAAAAGTTGCAGAGACGCTTGTTTGAACTAAAATTATTAACTGCAAAAAGTTTTGGTTGTAAATCGTCTCTTCATATTTGGAAGTGAAAGCCTGATACCAGAATTTATTTTTTTTGAACTTCTTGAACTTAATGAGAAAACTACAAAAAGATTTTGGTTATGGATTTATCATATTTAGAAGGCTAGTATCAGAATTTATTATTTGAATTTTGAGACTTAAGAAATGAAATGCACAATAGAGATTTCATTGCAATGGGACAATTTCGAGTTTATAGTAATGACCTAGGAACTGTATGCTGGAACTGGGTTAAAAATGGAACTGTTTAAATGAAGAAATTTATTGTTTCTACCTTGACTCAAGATGCAGTTTTGTGTATGCATATATGCTGGTGATTCATGTATTGTTCTATTTATTGTTTCTACCTTGACTCAAAATGCAGTTTTGTGTTTGCATATATGCTGGTGACTCATGTATTGTTCTATGTTAAAAATGCAATTGTTTTGTGGAAAAAAAAATAAATAAACTTTAAATAAATAAATAAATAAATAAATAAATATTAGATTTTTTGAAAAAAAATACTTGAGGAATAAAGCAAGATATTCTCAGATAAAAGAAGAATCAGAAACCCATGGTTCTGAAGCAATCATTAATGAAAGACCTTTAGAAAAGAGCACAATTGCAAAATGAGGATAGTTAGATACCAATAACAAAGAGTAAAAAAATGGGAAAATATAGCACATTATGCACTTATTTATATTCAAAAATATACTTGGTTACTAAAATTAAAATTATAATACTTTCTAATATACTAATATAGTAATAGTCCAATGGATATATGTGGTATGAAAAAACTATTTAACTTAAAAGAAATGTATGTTGGGGAAAAGACCTTGAACATCATTCCTGAAGTGGTAAAATATTTGTTCAACAAAGCAGAAAGGCAATTTTTTGCAGTCACTACCAACACTGCTACTAAAATGACAAAGCATGATAAAGTTTAGAGCCTAGCAGATGATTAACTAGAGGATTTAAAAAAATGTTAAACAGCACCAAAGAGGAAGAAGCAGAGGAAATGCAAATACAGAGAACAGAAAAGACAAACAATACAGTGGGAGACCCAAATCGAGACATGCTGATAATTATGCTAAATTTAATGTTCCAATTACGGCCATTGGAACTCAGAAATAATCAGAATGTATATAAAATAACAAATTCTAACTACAAGAAAGTTACTCCAAGTTTAATGCTACAGAATCATTAAATAGAGTCATAACAATGAAAAGTAAATGCAGATATAGCAAGACACTCGGCAGGTTTGGTTCTAGACCACAATAAAGCAAATGTGTCAGCTCACGGCAGACATACAGCTTCTCCCTGTGGTCTGCTAAGAACATAATTTTCTTCTCTGTTGCTGTGACAAACACCATGGTCAAAAGCAAGTTGGAAGCAACAGACTTATTTCAGCTTGCATTTTACAGTCCATCACCAAGGGAAACCAGGGCAGGAACTCAAAGCAGGAACTGAGGCAGCAACCACAGAGGAATGCTGCTTACTGGTTTGTTCATCATGGCTTACTCAGCTTGCTTTCTTATACAACCCAAGCCTACCTGCCCAGCACTGGCACCACTCACATCAGGCTGGACCTTCTCACATCAATCATGAATTAAGAAAATGTCTCATAGGCTTGCACACAGGCCAATCTGATGGAGGAATTCCCCAGTTGAGAGTCCGTCTTCCTAGGTCATGGCAGTTTCTGTCAAGTTGACAAAAAACGAGGCAGCACAAGCATTGTGAGTAGAAAAGTCACATGACTTGATTGAAAAAGATTCTGATGTTTAAACAATGCTAATAAGCATCTGGGTGTTCAGGGAGACAGAATCTTTGGCTGCTGGACAGTCATTGTGTCAAATAATTTTCACAGCTCCTGGCTGATCAGGGTGATGTTTGCTAAGGTTGCCATAGTGATGAGAACTTCTTAAAACAAGACAGTGAAGTCTGACCTGTGCACCACCTCTTTCATTCACGAGGGATTTCACACAAAGCAGGGTACAGTTTGATAGTGTTCCTATCCAAAGCAAACTTTCTCAAAATTGGACTCAGTCAACTCAAACGATCAAAGTTCCATGAACTAAATTTTTGTGGTATTCCATACCCCAGCATCATCTCAAAAAAGGCTCACAGCACCCTATCAGTAGGTTCTGTAGAAAGAAACCAGTTTGATTGTTTGTATCTGAATCATCTCTGTTTTTGTTTTTATCATTTTTTTTCTCCTGGAGACAAAGTCTCATTCATCCAAGGCTGACTTTGAACTTTCCATCCTCCTGCCTAGTGCTGGGATGGCATGTGCTACCATATCCAGCTTGTGCCAGCAACAACTTCTCTACTGAAGTTCTATCATTAAGTGACAGCCATACCCAAGCAATTGAAGTTTCAGTCCGACTTCCAATGCTAGTCCCCATGCTGTTTCCACCACATCTGCATTTACTTAGAGAAATCAAGTCTTGACTATCTCAATGTAAACCAGGGACCTGAGAACAAATCCTTGCTTATATTTACCTCCTCCCTCAAGTCACAAACATTCTGATAGCATCTAGAATGGCAGTTCCTCCCTGATTTTTGGTTTATATTGCCCAGGTCCACCAGAAGACTCATAATGGCAACTGTGGCTTTATGAGATGCATTTCTCAAGGAGTAAGAAATGAAATTTCAAGTTATTGTCAGATCCACAGCTGAATAAAAGTTGTCTTGTAAACACACACAAAACAATGACAGTGTATGCTTTCATCAGAACTCTTGGGTGACTAAATACATTGCCAATGTACAGACATCTTTATTTGCAGGGTGAGGCATCTTTTCTCTGAGCTGTAGATCTCCAAAATGGGCTTAAAATATTCAGCAAGCCATGCTGCAAACAGATGTTCCACCTGCCCTGCCTTGTTGTTTCCATTACAGAGACAGACAGAAGAGAGTTGGTGTTGTTCTAAGGGCCCTAGGCTTTTTAGAATGGCAAATGAGCATTGACTTGAAATTATACTCACCAGCTACATGAGCTCCTAGCAAGTAACTCAGCATGTCTCTCAAAGCCTTAAGACAGAGTCAACGTCTCTCCAACCCTGAAGTCCTACAGGTATTTGCCCCCTCTTTATTCAACAGAAGGCTATTTCACCCACATTTAAAATCTACTGTTGAGCTAACCCACTCTCATCCACTTTCTGGACTTGTCTGAATAATGTACTGACCTTCCATTAATCAGCACCAGCTTCCTCACCTGCACTTTCACACCACGGAGACATCTTCCTCTACCCACATGAAGCAGACTTGGCTAACTTCGGTCTTTCCTTCTACAGCTTTTCTACCCCTCTCCGCCTTCATAAAGTTGAAGAAAGTGACAGCTCTTCTCTGGGTTAAAATTTGGTCTCAGCAGATGGTGTAGATGGCTCGGGCTTCTATCCAGGTCTTGAAGCTTTCTCCACAATAGCACAAACACATTCTTATTTTATTTTCTTTGGTGTTCTCAGTGGGAATCAATTTCAGGACCCCTGATGAACTTTTCTTTTGATATACAACTCAACTCAGATGACAGTGTGCGGAGAGAAGCCAATCCACCTCAGAAATGGACTGATAGTGTGAGGAGGGGCCAAGCCACATCAGAGCTTGACACACCATCCTCATTAAGCTTCATCATTCATAATAGCTTCTGATTTAAAGTGAGAAGCATGTGACTCTTTATTTCTCTTGGTCCCTCAGAGGTGTTTGGAATCTCTATTGGCTTAACTTCAATACTTTTCCATGTTACTAAATGGGAGGGCCCAAAAGTTGTAGAGAGTTGAGGCCAATAGAATAATGATAACACATAATATTTATTAACAAAGCTTGTCATTTTGTATGGGCACAATTTAGGGCACTGCCAAGCTGCTACTATAGCAAAGATCATGGTTCCCAGCTCACTATAACAAATGTAATAAAAGTAACAAGGTTGAAATGTCCTGAGGATTGACAGACTGCTGTAGAGATGGCCAATGAACTTCTGTTGCTGGACTTTTTCAAGTATCTGCTCTATGTGAGATGCCACACTATGTGTATGAAAAACCCAATATCTGCAACGTAGAGAAAACAAAGAACATTGAGACAAGGTATGCCTGCATATTATACAGCATGGGTCAAAATCTCGATAGATAGGTGAATGTCCCACAAATTGGACCTTAAACAGAGTAACAGCAAAGGGATGAATGACATATATGGAATGCCATAATGAAACTCATTACTTTAGATATTGTGTTAGTCAGGGTTCTCTAGAGTAATGGAACTTATAGAATGAACCTGTCTATCATTTATCTATCTATCTATCATCTATCTATTTTTTTCTATCTAACCATGTGCATATCTCTATCTATAGATCTATACATAGACATAGATATAAACATAAATATATAAAGGGGATTTATTAGAGTGGCTTACAAGTTGTGATCCAGCTAATCCAACAATGATTGACTATGAACAGAAGGTCCAAGAATCCAATAGTTGTTCAGTCCATCTGGTTGTCTCATCTGGTCTTCAGCAGATGCCAGAATCCTGAAGAAGTAGGCTCTAATGCCAGTGAAGGAATAGACTTGCTAGTGAGGGAAAAAGCAAGCAAACAAAAAGAGATAGAGAGTATTCTTCTTCCATGTCCTTTACACAGACTGTCAGCAGAAGGTGTGGTTCAGATTAAAGGTTTGTCTTCCCACCTCAAAGATCTGGATTAGAAATGCATCTTCCCACTTCATATGATTTACTTAAGAACAAATCCCCCACAGGTGTATCTAGTCATTTGAGTTTTAGTTAATTCCAGATGTAGTCAAGTTGAAAACCAAGAATAGTGATCATAAGTCCACACCTTGTCAACTTGACACACAATTTTATCTCCTTATGCCATGCTTAATTTCCAAATGAAAACAATAACCAAATCATAATTATGCTTAACATGATATCTATCATGATACTATCCCACGTGCAATTGTAAGTGCATTATATATTTAACTAAGTCATATTTGTGCCTAACATGATATAACTATCCCTCCTACAACTGCAAGCACATTATAAATTTAGAATAAGTGGCAATTTTCCTTGAGCTATACTCTTTTAGTATCTCAAAGTTAAATATGATAATACCATTAATATTTTCTTAGCTGATGTTACATCACATGATAAAGAGATACAGGAAAGAAGACACAAATATCTGTACTACCACATTCTTAACAAAAACACAACAGAAACACTTGTGTCAATTATAATCCTCATTTCTATATCTGGTCTATATCGTGGCTTTACTTGGTATTTATAACCACCTTTATCTACTACCCATTTTGTATTTCCTCTACCCTCAGCAAGTATGTCAACAGGTATTGGCTCTTTCCCTAGAAGAGTGACAGAGTGGGTCTCTGTCCTTGGTCATCCTGCCTGGATTATGCTGCTGTGGTTTCACATTGAGTTTAATCACAGGACATGGTAGTACCAAGAGATGCCCTAAAGGATTTTCTGCACTGCAGACATCATCTTTCTTACCTCCATTGTGGAGAAGAAATTCAATTTCCCCTTGATAATCTGGATCAGTCACCTCTCCTAACATTGCTATCCCTTTCTTAGCCTGTTGGCTTAAAGGCATCAGAAGCCCAAAGTGATGAGGGGGAAACCTGAGCTTCTAGTTCAATGGAATGTTTGTTGTGTCCCCTGACAGGCCTACTCCCTTCTCTGGAACCAAAACTTCAAGGCCAGCAGAACTTAAAGTCACAGAAACAGAAAGCAAAAATTTTCCTAATGGGTCACTGGCAGTGATAGTGAGTGGAACTATTCCCCTTTCCACCCCTTGATTCCTGGACTCACAGAGAAATTGTACCATATGTTAGGTGCTGATTTAAAGCATATGCCACCTTTTAGATAACCTGCCACTGTCTTCCAGGCTGATATCATCTAATTGGCACTGCAACTGTGTCTTCAAAAGGCCATTCCATCATTCTATGAGGGCAGCTGCTACAGGATGGCAGGTAACATGATAAGACCAACTGGTTCCATGACCATGGGCCCACTGTCATACTTCTCTGACTGTGAAATTAGTTCCTTTGTCAGAAGCAATACTAAATGGAATACCATGGCAGTGGATACAGCACTCTGAAAGTTCATGTATGGGCTTTTTGCAGAAGCATTATATGCAGAAAAGGCAAATCCTCAACCAGAAAAAGCATCTACTATAGTAAGGACCAAGTGTTGTCCTTTACACAAAGGAAATGCTCCAATGTAGTCAACCTGCCACCTGGTTGCTAGCTAGACACTCCAGAATGGTCCTATATCTGGGGCTCTGTGGTGGTCTCTGTTACTCAGCCATATCAGTAGCCAGGTCAGCCTTGGTGAGTGACAATCCATTTTGTCAAGCCCATGCCTAACCACCATCTCTGGCACCATGGCCACTTTTTTCATGGGCCCATTGAGCAATGACAAGAAAGGCTGGAAAAAGAGTCTGACTGTCCACAGAATTGGTTATCCTGTCTACTTGACTATTGTACTCCTCCTCAGTGGAAGTCGCCTCTTGATGTACATTTACATAGGACACAAGTATCTTCCCATTTGGAGAGCTCTAGTCCCATCTTCCACAGATGTTCTTTCTCACCAATTTTTCAATTGTGCTCTTTCCAACTCCCTGACCATCCAGCCAATCCATTGGCTACAGCCCATGAATCAGTGAATAATTACACATCTGGCCATTTCTCCTTCCAAGCAAAATGTATGTCATTTGTACTGACAGAAGTTCTGCCCGCTATGAAGATTTCCCTTACAAAAGGGGTTGTAATGCTGCAGCTGTCCACTTCTGGATGGTACCTGCATAACATGCAGAACCATCAGTAAACCAGGCCCTAGTCTTCTCTTCTTCAGTCAACTGATCATAGGGCACACCCCATGAGGCTCTAGGTGCATGCAGCAGACAGCATTATAACAGTAGTGGAAACTAAAGACATTTGAACAACTTCCTCACAGAACTTGCTTGTGCCTTCAGGACCTGCTCAGGCGCAATCATGTACACACCACACCCATTTGATAAGAAATTGCTGCTGTGCACATGTCCTACGTTGTGACTGATAATGTAGTGGGCCAGATAGCATCCAGCTCACAATGGGCAGCTCAGGTCACATGGTAACTTGGTGGCCCATTGTCAAATATTCAGTTTCCACTAAGGCCCAAGAGCGTGCTAAGAAGTTGTTTTTCAATAGTCTGTAGCTGATGGTAGAGCCTTGCTCCAAAATCCCAAAAGTCTCTTTGGTAATTCACCTATAGGAGCCTGCCAAAATCTCCAAACAGCATCCCTATCTGCCATTGACACCTCAAGTACCATTGGTTCTGCTGGGTCATAGAGTCCAAGTGGTAGAGTAGCCTGCATAGCAGCCTGGACCTGTTGAAGAGCCTTCTCCTGTTCCAGGCCCCACACAAAACTAGCAGCTTTCCAAGTCACTTGGTATATGGGCAGAAGTAACACACCCAAGTGAAGCATATTCTGTCTCCAGAATCCAAATAGGCCCACTAAATGTTGTGCTTCTTTCTTGGTGGTGGGAGGGGCCAGGTGCAATCAGTTATCCTTCACCTTAGAAAGAATATCTCTGCATGTCCCATACCCATGAACTCCTAAAATTTCCCTGAGGTAGAAGGCCCTTGAATTTTGGTTGGATTTATTTCCCCTCCTCTGATGTGCATGTGTTACTAATGAGTCCAAAGTTGTTGCTACCTCTTGTTCACTTGATCCAATCAGCATGATGGCATCAATCAATACAGTGAAACAATGTGATGTGTTATAGAAGAGACAGATGATCAAGATCCCTTCTAAGTATGGCACAGGACTGGAGAGTTAAGATGTCCTTGAGGTAAAACTGTAAAAGCATACTATTGACCTTGCCAATATAAGCAATTTGCTTCTGGTTCTTATGAATTGAGAAAAAGGCATTTGCTAAATCAATAGCTGCATATCATGCACCAGGAGATGTTTTAATCTGCTCAAGTAAGGCTACCACAACTGGTACAGCAGCTACAATCAGAGTCATTACTTGATTGAGTTTTTGATAGTCAACTGTCACTTTCTACAATCCATCTGTCTTCTGCACTGTCCAAATAGACTTAAAGGGAGATGTAGTGGGAACCACCACCCATGCTTCTTTCAAGTCCTTGATGACACTAATTTCTGCAGTTCCTCCAGGGATAAAATACTGATTTTGATTCACTATTTTCTCTGATAGAGGCAACCCTAAAGGCTTCCACTTAGCCTTTCCAACCATAACAGCCCTCACTCCACAGGTCAGGGAACCAATGTGAGAATTTTGCCAACTTCTAAATATATCTATCCCAATTCTACATCTGGCACTGGGGAAATAACCACAACATGATTTCAGGGACACACTAGACATACAATCAGTTGGACTTTAGCCAAGACTCTATTAATCACATGGCCTACATAAGCCCCTACTTTAACTGGAAGGTCACACAACTTCTTGGAGTCTCCCAGAATCAGCATCAATTCAGAACCAGCATCCAATAGCCCTCAGAAAGTCTAATTGTTCCCTTTCTCCTAGGATACAGTTACCCTTGTAAAGGGACTTAGGTCCCTCTGGGAAAGGACTACAGAAAAGCTAACTGCAAAACTTTTAAGTATTTTATCAATGTCCTTCCTCAAGGGAAACTGGCTGTCCTTTCATTCCCTGCAACCTGGCTCAAGTTTGGAAATTGGCTCATGAGCTGAGATTACCTTTTGCCACAAGCCAATGCAACATTTCTTTCATTTGTTTGAGAATTTTTCTGCTTATGCAGACCAAACAGAAATGTAGTAGACTTCTTATCTATTTCGTGCTTGGAAACACCATGATTGATTAGCCAATATCAGTGATCCATAAAAGTCATGCCACCATAAAATTCACTTTCCTTGTGCTGACCATTACAGGTCAGGCCATTACGGATATTGCTTTGTCTATGCTTCCCATTACAATAACTACAATTGCCTTTGGCAATTCAGTGTTGCCACCTGGCCCCTGCTACCTTGGGGTCCAATTAAGCCCACTGTATTTAGTTCATCTATCTGAGCAGCAGCATCTTCGATCCTAAGGTCTGGCACAAGGCAAAGGGCAACAACAATGCTCTCCAAATGTTCTGATGCCTCTCTCACCATTTTGTATCTTTTAGGATTAGTGAAGGGCGTGTCTTCTGAGTCTTCGCATTGTGGAGGATTAGGCTTTACATGGCATACCCGTTGCAATTTCTCTTAGCCTTAAAATCCCTTCATTAACACTAAGTCAAGGGATATCAGGAACCTCCAGCTCCTTTTTGGTAGGCCATCTTTCGACAAATGCTCCAGCCAACCATTCAAATAAACTTTTCATGCCTTTTTTTTTTTTTTTTAACTGCGCAAGCTTCCATATTAAATCTCCATTCAGAGGGCCCATATCAATAAACTGAGTCTGATTCAGTTTTTATGTCCATTCCACCATTATCCCACACCCTAAACATCTATTCCCATGAGTAGTTTCCATACTTCTGCTTACATGAATTAGCAAACTCATTAAGATCTTTAGTAGTATTGTGTACCTCCTCATGGACAGCACTTCCTATCTGCCCTCTATGAGCCTGCTTAGCTAGTTGTAGATCTAAAAACAGTTATAGGTCCAAAGGCAACTACTGATGGGCCCTGAGGGATATCAGAATTGTCTTGCCTGGCATCTCCTTCAGAGAATGCCGCTGATAGTTTAACAGACAATGAAGGATTAGGTAATACTTCAGGGAATGGGGGTATGAGTATATCTTCTGCTGACAATGGAGAGACTACTTACTTCTTTGGGTGAGAATCTGAGAGTTTAAAGTTCTCAGTTTCAATAGAGTTCTCCCACACATCCCCATCCCAAGTTACAGGATCCCATTCTTTACCCTTACTTTGACCTCAGACACCTACCAAGTCTGGTACTTGAATTTTTGCTGTAATTCAGCCAGTCTTATAATGAGGGATTCAGTTTGATTTTCTGCAACTTGAGGCCCGTGGCTGCTAGAGAGAAAATTCTCTTCCAGGGCACACTAGAAACCTTTAAACTGTTTATGTGCATTTAAAGCTGGTCAATTTTTACCACTGAATTCATTGTTGTCTTTCAGAGTATTCTAAGATGCTAAAAGTCGGTTAATTTTAACACAGAGCTCACTATTTTCCATAAAGGTACTCAGAGATGCTCAGAGCAACTGACTGGCATCATTATTTTCCTTATTTTTCCACAAATTGTCAAAAGTTTTACATACAGAGTCACCAAATCTGTTGCCTCTCACAATTGGTGAATCAAGATAATCAAATGCATTTGTCTCCTTAAGTTTGTAAAATAGTTCATACAATTGGCTTTTAACAGTCTCTGAGCTCCTTAGAGAAGCTTCAGTAACTAAAGAGGCTTCAGTAACTGTAGGTGTTGGCAAATTGGAAAGCCTATTCCAGATACTTAAAATATAGATCATTATACTTCTGTTTCTCTAGAACCACTTCTGGTACCAAAATCTGTAACAGTCAGGGTTCTTTAGAATAACGGATTTTATAAAATGAATATACATAGATAGATAGATGGATAAATGATAGGTAGATAGATAGATATAGATATAGATATATAGATATAGATATAGATATTGACTTTATTAGAGTGACTTACAGGCTATGGTCCAGATAATCCAACAATGATTACTTATGAATGGAAGGTCCAAAAAGCCAGTAGTTGTTCAGTCAATGAGGCCAGATGTTTTAGCTGGCCTTCAGTATATACTAGAATCCCAAAGAAGTAGGTTCTAATGCCAGAGAAGAAATGGACTTGCTAGTGAGGGCAAGGGGAAGCAGGCAAAGAGAGGGAGAGCTTCCTTTGTCCATGTCCTTATACAGGCTGCCAGAAGAAGATGTGGCTCAGATTAAAGGTGCATCTTCCCACCTCAAAGTTACAGATTGGAAGTGGATCTTCCCGCTTGGAATCATTTAATTAAGAAAAAAAATCCCAATCATTTGGATTTCAGTTAATTCCAGATATAGTCAAGTTGACAACCAAGAATAGCCATCAAAATATTCGTTTAATTTGCCCTGGAGGAAGTGGGAATGGGGGGTGGGCTGGGGGGAAGGGGAGGGGGGGGCGGGAGGGGGGAGAACAAGGGAATCCGTGGCTGATATGTAGAACTAAATGGTATTGTAAAATAAAATAAAATAAAACAAAACAAAATAAAATAAAATAACTTAAACCCAAATTTTAAAGTTAACAAAGAAAATCCAGGGCATTACATAATGGTGACACAGCCAACTCATCACAGACAAATAATACTTTAATTATGTCTTCATTTAGTAGCTGGTAAAAACTGAGGGATGAGAAAAGACAGATAGACCCATTCATAGCATTGGTGGGAGAAGAAGAGTCTCCCTTGTAAGAGACGTGATGGCGTCAAGTGACACACACCTCAGAGATCAGCCAGTTAGAATTCACTGAGGATTCTAGAACCTTCATCTGACAGCCAAGCACCTGTTCGAGGACAAACAGATCATTCATGAAGAGAAACCCTATCCCAGGCTATAAATAAACCTTGCCAAATCTAAAACAACTAAAATTAAAACCACACAAAGCATTTTGTGTGTGAGTTAGCTCCATCTTAACTACAAAAAGATTAGAGATGAATGACCAAATGTAAGGGAGTTATCCCATTTCTTGTAACCCATCTCACAGAAAGCCTTTAAGGAAGCCAGGAAATACTATGTTCTTAACAAAACTGCACCATGATTCTGAAGAATCTGTGGAATTTGGCTAGGACAGCACTACAGGTTAAACAAGGACATCATCAATGCCCACACGGTGGCTATCAACCTTGGGGAATTAGAAAGTAAGAGCAAGCATAGGAGGCAAGAAGGGGAGAGCAGAGAGGAAGGTGGGGTATAAAACACAGGTGAAATAGACAGAGTCTGTTACCCCAAATGCTACTCACAAACAGTGACATGGGGGAGGTAAGAGGTGACACAGGTGCAGGTCTGGAGTTGTTAAATCATGACAGTCTGGGGGAGAGAGATAGAGATGGTGAAGAGCTCCATGCATGTGGATCTGACAACTGAATAGGGCTGACTGGCTCCTCAGGAAACCAACTACCAAAATGATAAAAGCATGCCATTGGGAAGTTCTGCAGCTATGGAAGAAATTAAAGTCATAATTTAGAATCCTCAGGAAGGGAAATGGCCAGGTCCATGCGGTTTCACCAGTGGATTTTATCAAATATTATGAAACCAGGTAATATTCACTCTAATAGTTTTTCCAGAAAACTGAGGATGAAGCAACAACTCCACATCGTCATAGCCTTGGAATCATGTGCAAGTGATGATAGTCCAAGAATCAATGATATTCTTCACAAATATAAACCCTTATACCGTACAACATCACATCCATTTCAATGAGCCAAAAACTACAGATAAGCGTGACTCATCACAGAACAACACAAAATTCAACAGGAATGTACAGCAGGTTCTCTAGGAATGCACCATAGGTTCAATACAAGCTCATGTAGGTTGATAAGAAAGATGGCTGAGAAAATTCCAGTTTTCTATATGACTTTTTAAAAGATTTTACTATTTGTTTATGAGTACGTGTGTGTCTCAGTCTGCAATGTGAGTGTCAGTGGAGGTCAGAATAGAGCGCTGGATTCCCTGGGACTGGAGTTATAGCAGCTGTGTAAAGAGTGGATGAAATTCTGAGTGAATGTATATTGTTGACATAGGTATAACAATTCACACCTCTGTCAAGGCTTCCTCGGTTCCCCACAATGAATGATGTGAAGACAACCTGTCCTTCAGGCCGATGAACAGGTTAAAGGGGTGGTGTGGCATGTGTGTAAACAGTAGAGTAATATACAATATTGACAAAACAAAACAGGAAATCGTGCCATTGCAACAGTGTAAGATGATCCTATCTGGGCAGAGAGAGGCAGATACCAAACAATGTCACTCAAAAATCAAACTCCAGATAGAGTAGAATGAGAACTTAGTCACCGTGTACCAAATTTCAGCTAGATGTGAGAAGTAAGTTCCAGCATCCTGTTGTACATCATGATGGCTGTAGTTATTAAGAATGCATGGTATATTCACAATAACTAAAGGATGGGGGCTGAAGACATGACTCAGTGGTGAAGAACATATATTTCTCTTTCAGAGGCCCTAACTTTGTTCCTAGCACCCAGGTTAGGTGGCTCACTGCTATCCATAGCTCCAGATTCTGAGCATCTGACACCCTCTTCTGACCTCCGTGGGCATTGAACTCACACTTGCACAGACACCCAGTGTGTATACGTGCATACATAATAAAAATAGAATAAGTCTAAAACATACAACGAAGGGCAAGGATTTCAAATATCACCACAAAGAAATGAGGTGATTGACATATTGTCAGTAGCCTGACTCAATCGCTCCACAATGGCATTTGATATGTTCCAAGTAGACTTGGTTTTGAAACCATATGGTACCCTGTAAACATATAGCTATTATCCATGCATATTAACTAGAAATGAAAGAAATCTTGACAACTAAAGTCCATATTTGTAAGTAAAATAACAGCAAATAAAAAGGATTGTCAACATGAAAATCCACCACCAGCTTCTCCCACTAATCTGCACACCTTCCTTACCCTCACCCCAAAATGTACACAACCTTCCTTCCACAATGTTCTGCTTTTACTCATCAACAAATATGGTTGCAGCATCTTCTATGAGAAGAAAGAGAAGCAGCCACATCTGGCTGGGGTGAAAGTGGAGTTAATGTGGGAGGTGATACAGAGGAGGTGCTAAATCAACTGAGTGTTGAGAAACATCGTTTTACTGAGGAGAGATGGAGGCAATGGCTGGCACAACTTCCTGGTTAAACACAGAAAATTATCAGCTTCATTTGACAAAGGTCCAGTTAGACTGCTGCCTAGAATAGAGATTGTTTGGATATAAGAGCAAAGAGTTGAGCTGGGAATGAGTCATGAAAATCTTGAATGCCAAGCAAAAGAATTTATACTTAACTTAAATCCTACATACTTTTCAATGAAGATTACCTCATACCCTGTTCCTTGGCCTTATATGGATCTTACCAGAGAGAGATGTTGCCACATTAAATTAACCCAAGGGTTGAACAGGGATCTCAAGAAGGATTGCAACAGTGAACTTTTAATATGCGTGTCAGCAAATTAACCTCAGCATCTTTTCCCCAAGGTATAACATAGATGAAATCATGCCAGGGACTGGAGAGGTGGCTCAACAGTTAAAAGCATCCACTGCTCTTGCAGAAGAACTGAATTCAGCTCCCAGCACCCATTTTGGGTGGCTCACAACTGCAAAAAATATGACATCACCCTCTTCTGGCCCCAGAGGCACTACATTCATGTACATACTACACACACACACACACACACACACACACACACACACACACACACGAATAAAATTTTAAAGAAAAAGAAACCTCACCAACCTCTCTTATTTTGAAGGAAGCTTATCTGACAAACGAAGCTCATAGTTAATATGAAAGGGATTTTTAAAGCACTATACAACATATTTTTCTGAAGCGTAGTCTTCGGGTCAGCATTATTAGCCTAAACTAAGACTTCATAGAAATCCCAACTTTATGCTCAGACTTACTAAATCAGAAATACCAGGCTTGTGGCTATCAGTCTGCATCTAGAAAGTCTGCTTGGTTATTCCAACACATACTACAGTTTGGGCACATCTGACAGCTGATTATACAAATACCCTCAAGTGCCAATAAACCCCAGCCGTACATGGCTTAGTCCAGCCCGGCTATTAGAGGCTCACAAAGGAGACCTGTCTTACTTCTCCCTGGAAAATCAGATATTCTCCCTTGACATTTTTCTTTTCTCAACCCATGAGCTATTCAGAGCTCACTTTCCTAGTGGGATAATTACTTTCAAAACTCCTCAGCACACCGTATCAGAAGGTCCGGCAATGGTTCTTCCGAAGGAAAGAAAATTAGATAGGGAAATTTCCTTTTCTGGTTTGTATTTTGATAAGGTAATTTTGCTTGAGAGAATGGATGTCAGCACACCAACCTGCAGTCACAATAAATCTGTGTCAATTTACTCAATGAATAAGTACTCTAACGTCAACGTTTCCCTCTATATTCAAATGTGCATTATAAATTCCTGCTGCAAAAAAAGGGGGGAGATAAACAATAAAGACATTGCTTCATTGCCCGTAGGAGGAGAAAGGATAAATGACAGGAAGTATTCAGGACACTTCGCTTTCTCAAGGCAAAATGGGGAATGGAAATCCATGTCTGTGTAACATAGTTCAATGTGAGATGTCACCAGAAAGTAATTGAAATGAATTGCCCAGTGCTTTCTGTGTCTCCACTAAACTCTCTGTCTCTGTCTCTCTCCATCTCCCTCTCTCTCTCCATATCTCTCTCTCTCTCTCTCTCTCTCTCTCTCTCTCTCTCTCTCTCTCTCTCTCTCTCTCTGTGTGTGTGTGTGTGTGTGTGTGTCTCAGATAAGATCATATAGATCATATTTTCCCTTTTTTCAATTTTAATTTTTAATTTCATGTCTGTGTGTGCCTGCCAGTGTGTGGGTTTTAGCACATGATTGCGCTTGCCCCTGGAGGCCAGAAGAGGGCATCAGATCCCCAAGAGCTGTAGTTACTGGGGATTGGTTGGTTGTGAGCTACATGACTTGAGTGTTAGAAACTAAATTCAGGTCCTCCTCTTCAGAGTTGTACATGCTTTCAACTTCTGAGCCACATTTCCAGTCCTGGGATCATATTTTTCTGTGGTTTTAATTTGTCATGATCATCATGAATACCCTTTTTTAGACTGAAATTTCCCTAAGGCCAGCTTTGTCAGGATGGGCCTTGATTAACATTAAATTTAGGAAGCACTTGTTTTAAACCCAGCTCCTTTCACCACATAGGAAAGACTAACAATAGAAGGTGGGTCTGCTGACCAGGCTCTGAGTTTACCTACCCATAGGTTGACACAGTACCGTTCTGGGTTGCTGTCCCCTGGCCTGTGAAAGAGCAGCCATGTTTACTATGGCGCCATCCACAATAGCCAGACTATGGAATTAGCCTCAGAGCCCACCAAAGGATGAAGGGATCAGATGTAGTACATGGACACAGGGGAGTTTTGCTCAGTCACAAAGAAGAATGAACTTCTGTCATTTGTAGGAAAATGGATGGAACTAAAGGTTCATGTTCCGTGAAATAAGCCAGACCTACAGAAACAAATATTACAGGATTTTCTCCTCCACTTGGAAGCTGGGAAAACAAAACGAAATGGATAAGAAACTACAGAAGGATGTACTAGAGATCTGAGAGGGGAAGGATAAGATGGGGTGTGGCACGAATCCTAAAAGGTCTTATTAATTAAAACAAACCTGGAACCAGGTATTGGGGTAAATGCTGGAAGATCTGAGAAGCAGAGCAAGCCACAGCCACCTCACCTCGCCACTTCCTCAGCTGATCCTGTTTCCTCAGACTGGAAGCCTCTGAGTCCTCATCTAAATGTATCTCAGCTGAACTGCTGCTAGAAACCTAAAAGCTTAACCAGCTCTAGTTCTTGGTTTTCACGCCTTATATACCTTTCTGCTCTCTGCCATCACTTCCTGGGATTAAAGGCTGTTGTTCACTCCTGGCTGTTTCCATTGTGGCCTTGAACTCACAGAGATCCAGAGGGATCTCTGCCTCTGGAACGCCAGGATTAAAGGCGTGTGTGCCACCATTTTCTGGCCTCTACATCTAGTGGCTGTTCTGTTCTCTGACCCCAGATAAGTTTATTAGGGTGCACAATATTTTGGGGAACACAATATATCACCACAAGGGGGGATGAAAATAGTAATAGAAGGGGTGGGAACAGATATAATACAAGTCCACCTATTTGTTTGTAAAGTTGTTATGCTAATTAGAAGAGATAATGAGAGAGAGGAGAGAGAAGAGAGAGGGAGAGACAGAGAGAGAGAGACAGAGAGAGAGAGAAGAAGGAGAAGAAGAAGAAGAAGAAGAAGAAGAAGAAGAAGAAGAAGAAGAAGTAGTTCTATATGACTTTGAAGCCAAGGGCCTGCATTCCTTGGCTGAAGCCTTGGGTATCACACGCCATAGCCCTGTGATGCTATAGGGAGACTATGGTAGTTGATCAGAGCCCACTAATGATTAAACTCTTATCAATACTATTTTCCACACCTAACCTTTTTCTTATCAAATACAGGAATCCTTCTCCCTTTGCTCCCTTTCCTCCCTCTTTCTCTCTGCTTCACATTTCTGTCATCGTATCTGCACCTCTCCCCAAAGACAGTCGCTGGTTGCATATTGTCCTGAAGGTGCCTTAGTTAGGTAAAAAAGATCACTTGTCACACCTAGCATTATGTGGCACACTTTTTTGCCTCTCTATTTTCATTTTGGGGGTGAGGCTCTCAGCTACAATTGCCCAGCAAGGTCCTAAACTCATGGGTTCAAGAGGTCCTCCTGCCTCAGTTTCTCCAAAGACTCCTGAGACCATAAGTATAAGTAAGTGCATCCAGATTATCTTAGCCTGACACGAGGAATCTTATGTTCAGGCTCATATGCCATGATTTAGAATAAAGCTGGGAATATTTCTAAATCCATCTCCTGAATTCTAACTACGCATCCAGGAATACCCATGATTCCCCAAACATAAGCTCCAATTACAGCCAGCTCCAAGGTATCCATTTCCAGTCCCACTTCTTTGAGGTCAGGAGCCTTGCTCTCTAAGCCACTGGTATCCTTCTGCAAACAGGATCCAGTGAGAAGTTTACTGTGGAAAGAAGGTAGACACTGGACAGGGCTGTGGGTGGAAAGCTCAGGAAGGAAGGGGTGAGCCACTGAACTTTTCTAACACAATAGACACAGATTGACGTCTTCAATGTTTTTCCATCCAATGTCCTTATTTACTAGAAGTTGTTGTCAGGCCGTGATTAGGCACACTGCTCAGAGCTCCTCCCAGTTAACAACCCAGCAATCAGTTCTTAAGAGAATCTGATTGCCACATTGTTGAAGGCCTGAATCCTCCAGATGGCTATGCGCTGATACTTGGGTTCTGTCCAGTTTCGCGTCAGCTCTGCTTGCTCGCCCTCGGCAGTGTGTGCAAGGCCCGCCCAGCAATATTGGTTAGGCACCCTTTGTCTAGCGGTAGCTTCAATCCAAAGTATATGTTTCTCCACTTCCAGTAAACAGCACAGCAATGTATCCAGATGTCTGCTCCACTGTTCATGTACATTAGACTTTCCTCCAAACCGTCACCATCCTATTCAATAAGCTATTTCATGTAAGTCAACAACAGGGAAATCATCCTTGCCAGACCCCAAGAGTGAAAAATACAGCGTCTTTTCCTCTCTCTGGTGACTGAGAGCTTCCTGTGAGTCATTATTACTGCTTTATTTAAACTACCGTCATCATGATTAGGATGCCATTGAAGAGAGGAAAGAGAAAAATATCCAAACACAGCTATTGGTGAGGGATGGAGTCATGGAAGAGAGAACCATTGTTAGGCTTTTAGTGAAAATCAGTGTTTTTCTGATGGCTGGTATATGGTTCAGTGAGGACAAAAATAATATCAGAAACCATAGTGCCTGTCCTTTCAATGCGATTGTGCATCCCATTGTCAAACCACGAATGGATAGAGCTGGCATCCTACCGCCCCAAGAACCTCAGACCCACAGGGGTCAAGGGGACCTCACCCCTCTAGCTTCTTCCATTTCATGATGGGAATTGCCTTCTCCTCTGGATTTTATAAAGCATTCCTTTATTTAAAAATATATATTAGGGGTTATAGAATTCATACTGCTCCTTGCAGAGCACCCAAGTTCTGTTCCCAGCACCCACATCACATAGCTCACAATTACCTTTAACTCCAATTCCATGGCATCCGATGGATGCTGTCTTCTGGCCTCTGCAGGCACTGTACCAATCATGCACAAACCCATATATAGACACACATGCATATACTTAATAAAAAGTAAATTTTTCTTTTAAAGGTTTACTTTAATATATTTGCATGTATGTCTGTGGGCCTGAGCATATATATGAAGACCACATGCACACATGTGTCCATGGAGGCCAGAAGAGAGCATCAGCTCTCCTGGAACTAGTGTTGCAGACAGTTGTGAGCCTCCATGTGGTTGCGGGGAGCCAAACCCATATCCTTGCTTAAGAGATGAACTACCTCTTCAGCTCCAAAAGTAAGCCATAAAAAGTCTTTATTAGTTTATATTCATTGTACAAAGCAACGAGTTTCATAATGACATGTTCAGTGAGAATTATCTTTTTTTCCACATTGCCTTGGAAAAAAAAAATCTGCAATGGATTTCTAGTTCCAAGAGTTACAGAATTTCTCAGTACATCCTCAGACCCTTCCTGTAATGCAATCTAAGTCACCTGACAAGGAATAAAGCATTGATTCACTCCAGTAACCAACCTAACACCACGTTTGCACACAGCAATAAGTCAGTACAGACCTGTAGGTCCTGAACTGGACATTAACATCATCTAACATAAATCTGCCCTGTGAACACAGTCAGAAGAGAACAGTCTCAGATGTGGCGTTATTACCAGTTCGTCACAAAGCACTCAATTAGAGGTGACTTCTTCCCTCTATGACGTGACAAATTTGAACAAAATGAGCTTCAAAAATTGCTCATTTCTGTGGAACAGCACAATTCCTCAGTCAAGCCACCTTAGGCCTCCTCACATTTGGAGATGAGGAAATGAAACTCAACCTTACAAACGGAAAGGAAGGTGATTAATATACAACCCCAGAATTGTGGCAGCAGAAAGCTCAGTTATATTCATTTGTATCAAGGTTACACGGCCTCTGTTGCTTACTCCTCATAGCCAAGACACAGACGCACCCAGGGTTAGCCTGGGGGGTGGGGATCAAAGCTCAACTCCATTTCTTGCAAATTATACATCATTAAGCAAACACTTGTGACATGTGTCATCCCTTAGCTTAAATTCACTTAGTTTCCACACCAAAACCGGGGCGGGGGGGGGGGGGGGGGGGGGGGGGGGTGTCTGTTATAAACACTGAAAGAGAGAAATTATTGAGTTCTTGTGTGGTCCAGGATTTAGAAACCTTGATGAGAGCTTGCCAAGAACATGGTGACTTCAGAAACAGCACCACCAGCACTCCTGCCTGTCACCTGTGTGACACCTCCCGGGTACCTGGGATTGTGCTTGGCGCTTTGTGTGTCCTAGGCCCTATCTCCTAACTTCCTCCCATTTCCTCTACTTCACTTTACTAGTGACAATCTTGCAAAGAGAGACTGCTTTGGGGTTATTTTGTAAGTGCTTGGAGAAGATTTTCCTGGTCTTCCCCCCCCCACTCTCAGCCTCTCTCATTGGTGTCTAGAAACAACTCAATAGATATGTATTGATATCCATCTTAATCCCATTTTGCAGAAACATTGAGAGAGGCAGCGAATTAATCTCCTGATTTCCATCCTGGTATTTTTGTGACCCTCCTACCCTCATCTCCCCTACAGCAAAGACTCACCAGGTGAGCCAGTGGCAGAGGGCTAATTACCAATGGGCACTGAAGTGGAACGGGGGCCCACAGAGGAGAGCTGAGCACAGACAGCTGGATGTCTTTGGAATCCTCCCCAAGGTGCAAGCGGATTCCGGCCAAGGAGTTATTTTATTCATCAGCTGCCAGAGGGTTGAATTTTTATGTCAGCTCGGTGCAAGGTTGGCCGGGCCAAAGAAGGCAAATAAAAATTGCATGAAGTTTGGAGTCAGTCGGCTGGGGTAGGTGGCAGTGTCTCCCTGCTGGCTTGGCCTTTGGTACAGCCTCATGAAAGACAAAGACCAGCCTCAGCAAGATCTGTGAGCATCCTGGAGAAGCTCATTTGGCAAAATAACAGCCCTTTGGTCTGGAGGATCTGGAGGAAAATTCATGAGGCAACAGAAACCAGGCAGACTGAGCATCCATTTTCCTTTCTTCTTTACAAGAAAGGGTGAGACAGAGAAGCCTGGTCTTTTCCTTCTGTTCATTCAAGATGTATCTAGTGCCTGCTTTATAGCCAGCTGTGGGCTAAGCACTGAGAAATGCCTTCCAGAAACATTACATGCTACAGTCAAAGAGTTCAGTCTATTAAGTACCAACGCCAGGCTATGACAAATGCCAAGAGATGGATCCAGTAAGAAAGAACTCACATCTAATTTTTCCTTCAATTATCTGTGTGTGTGGCATGCATGCATATGTTGTGCATGTTTCCATATGCGTGAACACAGATGCACGTGTATGCAGACACTGGTGGAAGTTGGAGATTGAAGCCTGGAATGCCAAAGGTTTATAATGGGAACCTTCCTCAGTTGCTCCCCACTGTATTCATTGAGGTAGGCTCTCCCAGTTGAACTCACTGATTTGGCTAGTCCGGCTAGAAAAGCTTGCTCCTCTGTTTCTGCCTTCAGACAGCTGGAATTTCAGCCTGGCCACCTCACCAGAATGGCTTTTACATGGGTAGTGGGAATCTAAACTCCAATGTTCATGCTTGGAGACAAGACCTTTTCCATCTGAGTCATCTCCACATCTTAGAAATCACATCCAATGGGGGAAGAGGCACTCCTGGAAGGCTACATAGCATCAGAGAAGGACTCCAATGCACAACATTGCAGACATTGTTGGTACCAAGAGAGGAAGAATAAAAGAGCAATGGGATGGGATGCACACAGTCAGGGAGATATCACTGGCCAGTGTGGATATTTGAATATCACAGAAATTCACCAAGAACTGAGACTCAGCCAGGCTGGAGTATCAAGAAGATCTCCAAGGAGGATACACATTCCAACTCCAGCAGTATCACACTCTTCTCCATGGAAGCTCCTAGGGAGCCAGTGGGTGGCAGAATGGGAGGAAAGTGGTGATTGCTGATCTAGCATTGAGTCAGGAGAATACAGCACAACCAGAGCTTAGCATCATGGGGAGTCAGGAGCTCCAGCCTCACATCTCAGCAATGCCACTTCTGCGCTCTGGTGAACTCAGGAAAGCTTCTGAACCAGTTTACTCAATGCTGGAAGGCAGCCACGCAATAAGCCTGGGGTTGATGGAAGTGTATCAGCAAGCATCTTCATAGTCTTTGAATTGTAGAGTCTCCCAGGGTTCAAAGAAAGCAAATGAAAAGGAGAGTCCTGACAGATATATGAGAAATAATGGATTACATTTATGGGAATAAAAAGTAGACAAGAAATGAAGAAATAACTCAATTTGAGTTGAATTCTTTTACTTGTTATTGACCATTTTGGGGAAATGTTTCTTTGTGAGGGCACAGTTGTATATCATTACAGCTAGGGACCAAAGAGAAGAGAAAAAACATGTCAGAAAGCTGGCCTTAGCCTTGGTTATGTTGAGCTTTCTAAAAGTGGGCTGAAAGCATCTGGTCTTGCTTGGAATGCAGACATTTTAAGTGGCCTTTGCCAGCCAGGGATGGCAGTTAAGGTGCTCTGTGAAAGCAGGCCTGTGTAGAGAGAAAGCAGGAAAGACTGAGATGAGATAAGGCTGCCAATCAGTCAGAACTTCATCCTTCCCAGAGCTGACCTCACCTCCCCCAACCTTTGAACTACGATAGACCTTTCATTTTCTCTCTTATGACACATCCATTTCAGGAGAAAATGCTGTCTTCTGTATTTTAGAATGTGTCCAACATCTAATGGCATCTGTCATCCTTAATGCTACCTCTTTGGTCCACACTGCCATCATTCACCCTGCAGCGCATGATGGCTCTGGATGGTCCCCTTTTCTAGTCTTATCTGCTGTATATCTTGTCTTGTCTGCCATGCAATAGCTAACCGGGCGGTTCAAACCATATCTGAATGTGTCACTCCTTGGCTTTGGTCCCACAGGGGCTTCTTCCTGCTCTCTTGAAGGGGGAAACATAATAAACCTATGTGGTGTGGCACGCTTGCCTAACCATCTCCTTGCTTAGTGCATCTGGCTAACTGGGCTGGCATCTTTCATTGCTCACAGACACACCCAGCACTCATCTCAGGGCCATTACATCTTGTCTTCTACAATGTCACTCTTTCCTCAGGGATCATCCTGCTTACTATCTTACTTTTCTCCAGTTCGAACAGTCACTCAGGAAAATTGCCCTTGTCACTTCTCACCTTGTTCTTTTATTTTTATGTTTTATTTTTATTTTTTATTTATGTGAGTGTGTGTGTTGTGTGTGTGTGTGTGTGTGTGTGTGTGTGTGTGCATGTATTCATATGCTTGTGCCTGTAGTTTCCTTTGGAGACCAGAAGAGAATGTCAGATACCCTGGAGCTGGAGTAACAGGTACTTGTGAGCTGCTGGGTGTGGATGCTGGAAACTGAATTGGGGTCCTCC
>CABHPQ010148465.1:0-33082 GCA_902168405.1 Peromyscus aztecus
AAGGTTCCTGGGCTGACGTGCAGTCTCACCCAGTCAGGGTTCAGCATCCCTGCAGACCAAGAAGGTGCATACGTGAATAGTGGCTTGAGACCATAAAGTCGTCAGTGTTTCTATCAACGTTTAAGCCCATTTCTGTAATTGGGAGCAAACTGTGCCCCTCTTCCCTTAATGGTGATGTGGGGAGGATTAAGTGACTCAGGATGTTCCCAAGAGGTTTAAAAAATGTTCCCTGGATCATTAGTGGTGGCCTTTGCAAATGGCCTGTTAGGCAGACTGTAGTTATCATACGTGGTGTGAAATACAGGACAGGTCTGAAAAATCACAGAAGACATTTCCAGCCAGGACTGGAGCCAATTTTGGTTTGAATTCTTCTGGTGCCCTCTGGTGGCTCACTTGCCTCATGACAGGGCAGGCCCAGGAAAAGAAGTGAGAGAGAAAAAGGAAAGGGAGCAAAGTGCCTGAGTGCCAGTCAGCCTCTAGACATCCCTGTTCGAGCACCTTTGGTCTGTGGGCAGTGTCTGCAGCTGCTCTGGTCCTTTACATCCCTAGCTCTGAGATGGCGCACAGTCGACGTGCTGTAAATGTTTGCAGATGGAAGACTGCTGCATGAATTGTCACTGTCCCCAAACCTTTATGCAGGGACTTGGCCTACTGCATTTTCCCCATGGGTAGGATGAGTTTGGGTGGGACTCTAAGTCTTCCACAGGTCTATTTGACATGAGACAGAGCCTCAAATGCCCTCCTCAGGAGGGGTTGCCACTCTTGTAGTGTGTGTGTGTGTGTGTGTGTGTGTGTTAAAACTTAGATCTCACACATGCCAAGCACATAGAACTACATAACTAGTCCTCCTGTTTGGAAGAGACAGGGCAGATCCATTTGCAAGCTGGTTGTCCAATGGTTAGGGTTTCATGAGGGAGAGGGGCTCTGAGAACAAAGAACAATGTAGGTAAGTCGAGGCTTGACTTACTGCGTTCTTGACGCTTGCTCCAGCAGCCAACAAGGGCCTTTTCTCTGACAGCAGTCTGGGCTTTCTCCTTCACAAAGAACCTCCGTGTGCTCCCTTGGCAATGCGAGGATGCGCTCTGCTGTCCTAATTGACCCAGCAGCCCAGGGAAAACGTCCTTCTTTATCGCCAACCTAAATCCTGCTACAGTGTGGTCCACTTCCTTCCTCTAGAGCTGTCCTGGTTGGAGATAACTGCTATTTCTTACCACCTTCCAACAATGCGAGGGGCCACATGGGTTTAGTTCTGTGACTGAGACTGAAATCAATCCAGGCAAGAACAAAGGGAACTACTTTGAGGCAAATTCGATTACATTTTTTAAAAGCAGGGGCTTAAATGGTCCTGAAAGTGTGATCAGAGATTTTCAGAGCTTTAGGCTGCTGGTTTGAAACAGGGACTCTGACTGGTTGGTGCTGGCAAGATAACCTTTTCATTTTTTTGTTTAATTTTTTTAATTTAAAATTTAGTGCATGTGTGTGCACACCTGTGCTTGTGCACCGTCTACCCTTAAGTGTAGAGGACAAAGAATAACCTATAAAGTTGGTTCTTTGCCACCATGGGGGTCCTCGAGATCAAACTTGGGTCATCAGGCTTGGCAGCAAGCACCCTTACCTGCTGAGCCATCTCTCTGGCATAAATGAAGCATCTCTGTAGGAAAGGGTGCTATGTGAGCTGAGTCTGTAGGTAGTATAAGGGGAGGGCTCTTGTCACCTGGGGACTAGAGAACCACGTCTGTCCTTGTCTGTCCTTGGGTGATGCCCCTTTTAGGGATGAGGTTCCGCTAGAAGAAAGGACGAGAGAGCTTTTAGTAAAGGTGACAGAGATCTACCTTGCATCGTCAGGCTGGGGGGAGGAGGTAGAGAACTAAAGAGAGGGTCACCAGTCTTTC
This sequence comes from Peromyscus aztecus, assembly GCA_902168405.1. Taxonomy (NCBI): domain Eukaryota; kingdom Metazoa; phylum Chordata; class Mammalia; order Rodentia; family Cricetidae; genus Peromyscus; species Peromyscus aztecus. Next base: position 1,893 of record CABHPQ010148465.1, read on the forward strand.
CCCACTGAGGCTTTTATTGAGATGTGTGTAAAATCTGCTCTGCCCAGAAGTGTGAAAGCCACCTTGGTTATTAACCCTTTGCATGCTGTTATTGTTGGCTTCAACTTTTCCATCGTCTAGTCCGATCTGTATGCCCCCAGACTCAGAAGTGTGTTTCACTATGATTATGTCCTCAGTTTACTCATCAGCTTTGGGTGGTCTCTAAGCTGTCAGGCTGTGGTTTGTCTTGTTTTGTTTGTTTAGTTGGCTGGTTGCTTGGTTGTTTGGTTGGGTTTTGTAGTTTTCTGTTTTGAGACAGGATCTTTCTAGGTAGCCCTGGCTGGCCTGGAACTCACTATACAGACTAGAGATCCACTTGTCTCAGCCTCCTGAGTGCTGGAATTAAATACATATGCTACATCCCAGGCCTGAAGCACTTTTGTGGGACAGAGAGGACTCTCCCTTCCTCCCTCCGTCCATTGATCCATCATTCATCCATTATGGAGGATTTTCTGAAGGGCTACTCATTGCCAGGTTCCTCAGTTAGATAGGGCAAAAGAAAGGCCCTTAGGTGTGAAGGACACTGGAGCTCCCACTGAGGGGGTGTGGCTGGAGAGTCAGGTCGCTGGGGCCGTGAGTGTAGCACCAAGGACTATGTGCTTCCTGTGCCATCCTCTCTGTGTTGCTTGCCTTGCTGTTGCTCTTGGCCTCTAGAGAGCTGTCTAGTGTAACTGGGAGAGCACGTGCTTTATGAGACCCAGGTCCACGTTGTTGGTTCCCCACTGCCTCATTTGATGATCTTAGCGAGTTTCTTCACCTCTGTGGGCTCTGGTTGGTTCCTCACAGGGTGGGAAGGGTAGAAAAAACAGGTCTCAAATCAAAGTATCTGAGCTTACCCTGCATCCTACCACCCGATCCTCTCCCCAGCTGTCTAAACCAGAGAAGGTCTCCATCCCCGAGCGGTATGTGGAAATGGATCCTGAGGAGCCACCCAGCCTTGAAGAGCTGCAGGCACGGTACCGAAAGGCTGAGAAGATACGAAATATCCTTGCCCGGTCAAGGTCAGCCCTTGCTTGCTCAAGTCTAGAAGTCTCACAAACCCTGTCTCAGCCATGGGAGACTCAGGCCAGCCTGAATGCTCTATATTTTGCTAGGCTTTATTTCAAATGAATGCCTGGGTTAGGCAGTTACTCAGGTGAGAAAGCTTGCCCCAGTCAGCTAAAAGGCTCTGGAGAACTTGTAAAGGGTCCTTGCCCAAGGTCTATGCCCTCAGATCTGTCCCCAGTGATTGGCAAGTGTGGGCCCCCAGCCAGATGTTAGTGAAGAAGACTCAGTTGAAGTCACCTCCAATGATGGTCTTCTTAACATTTGTGCCCATACTCTATTCTAGATCCATGGATGGACCCAGGCCGATCAGGAGGTGCTAGACTAGACTTTAGGCCTGTGTTCCTCACACAGACTCCATAGATGGGGCTCAGTTTTGTCCCGAAGGCTCTAGGGGCTTTGCTTACTTCCTGAACACTGAGCTTGGACCCAGGGAAGTAGATTTCCTGGCCTGTGAGCTTCTCTTTCAGAGTTACATTACCCGTTTTATGTCTGAATTTATCAGGAGACTCCAGTTGGAGCCTTTAACTTGAGGTCTACAGGAGGAATAGAGTTATGTTCACTGTAGGTCTGGAGGAAAGGAGACATTCTTGTCTTGGAAGAAAACAGTGCACATCTGATGCCCCCAGAGTGTTGCGACTCCCCCTCCCCACAGCCGGGGAGACACTCCACATGTGAGGCTGAAGGCCAGGGTGGTGAGACTCAGGGCCTTCTCTCTGGTCCCCACAGCATGTGCAACCTGCAGCCCACAGGCCAGGACCGCAACAGCCTGGCAGACCTGGACTCGCAGCTGCAGGAACAGGAGCGCATCATCAACATTTCCTATGCTCTGGCCTCAGAGGCCTCTCAGCGCAGCAAGCAGGTAGCAGGTAAGACCGTGGGTGCCAAGCTCCAGGGCCCAGTTCCCACCTGCTGCTCCCAGTATGACTTGTCCTAGAGCCAGGAAGTTAGCAGACATCGGCAGTTAAGGGTGTGTTCTCTGTCCTGCCTGACCCAGGCAGGAGAAGAGCTGCCACTCAGCTCCACATTTGCCAGCACTGAGCAAGGGGACAGGGCTCAGGTTTCTTTCCTTAGGAAGAGGGGGGCAGAAGTGATGCTGAGCAGCGACTTCTCGGTGGGGCAGAGTGAAGGGGCTCCTGATCTCTGCCTGGAAACCCTCCCTGGGCCTTCAGGCCAAAGCCACTCACCTTGTCAGTGACCCTGTGGCAGAAAGTAGGAATGGAGAATCCAGGCTTTGCCAGCCTAGCCCAAAGACTATCACTGGTGTAGAAGCAGCCCACGGCTGTGTTGTGTATGAAGGCTGTTTTAAGCACATGCCTGTAATCCCAGCTGTCAGGAAGCTGAGACAGGAGAATTGCTGCATGCATGCTATAGGCTAGGCTAGCCTGGACTACAGAGTGAGACCCGGTCACAAAGAAAACAATAAAGGAGACTCTGTCGGAAAAAGGACTCTGGGCCCCTTCCTCCGCCCACAGCCCCACTGTGGCAGCCTCACAGTCCACGCTGTGTAGTCTGTGCCCTGATGAGAAGCTCTTGTGTATGTATGTGGTGCCCCTGGCCAGGTGTCCTTCAGGGATGGACGGGCAGAGGACCCAAAGTGGTGCCATTCTCTCTTCTGGTCCTCTAATCCAGTTGACCAAGGATGAGGCCTACAGGCCATTTGGCTGCTGGCCCTAGGGAGTCTGGTGTGGGGAGCAGCTTTGACATCACTTCAGGAGGCCCTGTGAGTGACTAATGATTAGGACAGATGCCAGACCTAGTCTATCCCCGTACACTGATCCTCCAGAGTTCCTAGAAATCCAGCCTTGTGTGTTGGTTTACATCCATAATCCCAACTAGGGAGGTACAGGCGGGAGGATCAGGGTTTCAAAGTCCTTCTTGATTATACAGCAAGTTCAAGCCCAGCGTGGGCTACACTGAGGCCCTATTGCAAAACAAAACCAGACTAAACCAGTCTCTGGCATGTCTGCTGTCCTTGTTCTGTTTGAGACATGTGGAGGGTCTAAAAGTGGTCTCTGTTGCCCTGTGGCTGGGAGTCAGGCAGCCCCTCTTCCTGGTGACCCCAGAGCTCATCTCAGCAGCCTCCGAACCCCTCCCTGTGAGGCTGCCCCCGCTCTCCAAGCACCCTCCTCCCAGCTGTGCTTGCTCTCTCTCTGCCTCCACCACATCTTAGGTGGTGATGGGGCTTGAACCCAGGGCCTCTGGTATGCTAGGCCCATCCACCAGTCACTGAGCTACATTCCCAGCTTGCTCTCACTCTGATTAGTCCCCTTAGCTTCCTCCCACACAGCTGATGACCCCTGACCTGACTCCCTCTGTCCTACTTCCCAGTCTGTACCTTTCTTGCCTCGCGTTCTCTCCCCTGAATCAGAAACTACAGGCAAGCTAGGCCCCGTGGGTCTGCCCCCGGCATCAGGCCATCAGTTGGGGGTAGGGGCCAGGCCACACAGTCCTGGCAGGCAGGGCATATGGTAGTGTGGGTGGACAGACGGCTCTAATGCACCGCTTGACTCCTGTGTGCTCTGTCCAGTGCAGCAGCTGGCCCTCCTCCCGCCTAAAGCCCCCCTGTCCTCCAGGACGGTGCCACCTTGCCCCCCCTTAAGCAACGGACTGCACTACACCTTTGTCTAACACCTTCCAAGTAAGAGCCCCTGCCTGGCTGTCCTGCTGCTGTGCACCCCATAGTCTGAGCATGTCCCCGCTGCCTTCCTGCTGCTGCTGAGCTGACTGCAATGCCACCTGCTGTTGCTCCCTGCCATCGGCACCGCGGCCGCTGGGGGACCTGCCTAGATGGTAGGCCGTTGGAGGTGATTCGCTTTTTAGGAACTCTGACCTCAGGCCTCCACAGAGGTTGCCATCAAAGGTGCTATTGTGCTGAAGTACCTCGGGGGAGTTTCCAACCCTTGACTTTACAAATGATGTCGCCATTTATAGAGTTCATGCTGCAGAACTGTGCAGTTGAGGTAAAAGAAAAAAAAATTGCAAAAAAAAACTACCCATGTTTTAAGTAAGTTTAGGGTTTTGTGTTGGGCTGCATCCATAGCCGTCCTGGTTCACATGTAGTCTATGGGCCATGGATTGGACATGTCTTCTAGGGCCCTAGCTGCACCTGCCCATTTCTCTTTCCCAAGGCAGCTTGATGTCCCAAAGACCAGCATAGGCCACACTGCCAGTCTCCAGGGAAAAGAGGAGTCAGATCTCACTCTTTCGAGACCTTCCCAAAGGGATTAAGGAACTGTTATGTTACAGAAGTTACAGAAGACAAGCTGAGACCCCAGGGGTCGCCACACAGCAAGGCCCTGAGAGCCTTAGGGAAGACCCAGAGTAAGTCCAGGTCCACAGTCCATCACGATGCTTGGTATGACTCCACGGAGTGAGTGGCTGACCCGGACAGGCAGAGGGTAAAGGAAGGAGCCCCCCAGGAGCCAGCAGACCCAGCACCTGACCAGCTGTGAGTGAATTCATGGCCTGCATCAGCTGCCCCCGTCTGTATCCTTACCTGGACCCCAGAGGTCACACTAGAGGTCCCTAGCCGTCTCTCGCAGAACTCTGCAGAGTTCACTTCTCTTTCCTTAACGGGGTTGTGGTTAACCTTGTTGAGAGACTACTGCATGCTAGACATTGTGCTGATTATCTCCTTGTCCCTAAGGAGTTGAAGTGGGTGTCAGGATGCAAAGCCTTTTAGTGTGCACCCACAACTTTCATTCTCCATGACTGCGGGCTAATGGGTTCATCTGGGCCACCCCCAGAAGCTCCAGGGGTCTGCAGAGGAGGGTGAAGGGGACATCACTTTACATTGGGCCTTCTAACTTTGGACTGCTCCTGCTTCAGAACCAGCAGGCCCCAGCCAGTCTGGGAGCAGGCGGAGGTCAGCTGACTTGGGCATAGCCTGGCCCTCAGGAGGGGTAGAGCAGAGGGCTGGAGCTGCAGAACTCCACAGAAAGCTCCAGCCATGTCCTTTGTAAAGTCCTACAGGACTTGCCAGGACCACAGTTATATGTATGTTTTCTTCTTAGAAATCTGAGCAGGCAGAGGTGCCAGGGATAGGCTCCATTTACCGTAGTTTTTCAAGCCCTGGTGGCCTTGTGCCCGGACTTAGATGTTCTCTCCAGAGCTCAGCCATGCCTCTTCCTCTCACAGCACAAGAGGCAGGTTAGAACCACTCTGTTCTTAGGTTAGAAATATTGAAAGAAGAATAAAAATAAATAAACAAACAAAGAAATAAAACAAGCAAGCAAGGTCACAGATGCTGGGCTATCTAATCTTCCAGAGAATGAAGGGCAGAGCCATTAACTAGCCCAGTTGATTGCCCAGGTCTTGGCCTACTGCAGAGGACAAGTTCATGAACTAGCATGAATGTAGTATGCTTCCTAGAGGTGGAAGGAAAATCAAACCCAGTGTGCTGGGTCCTAGAAGCCAAGGTCCCATGACAGCGGCCGCTTTGCCCGTGCCCCCTGCTCTCCTACTCTGTCTGCCAGCCCGTCATGCATATGCACAAACATGCCCACTCTGAGGACAGGACCAAAGGTTTGCCAGCCTCTCACTGTCTCCTGTGCTTTGTGCCAGCCCAGGCAGCAACAGACCCATGACCCAGTGTGCAGAGGAGAAGCCTGGAGCCGGGGACCCAGCTCAACCAGCATCTTCCTGAAACAATGTCTTCTCCGTCCCAGTGGAAATCCTTCCAGCTGAACGGGGGCTCTGGCTGGAGGAGAGAGCAGCCCACCCAGCCTGGTGGGCACAGCATGGAGCAAGGGCTCCATCCTAACCCCTGCCCATCTGTTTCAGTCCAGATTCCTTTTTACAGATGACAGAAGCACTTTTGATACACGGTGTGAAACATACTGTATTTTAGAATCAGAATATATTTTATAATGCTCACCTCAAGGGCCAAGTGGCTGGAAAGGTGAACCTGCAGGGTTCTGTAGCCACACACAGGGATTCAGGTACAACGGGGTGACATAGTGGCTGGGGAGAAGAGCAAGACAGGCCGGGGCCATTCCTACTGCCCACGAACCCAGAGAGCAGCTTCCAGTGGGTTCCAGCATGAGGCTTGTTACCATGCTCCCCAGGAAACGGGAGGCAGTTGACTGCAGAAATCAGCATCCCACGCCGATGCCCGGCCCTGGAAACTCCACCTGGATGGCCCACAGAGCCTGTCTGTGCCTTGGTTCTGACTGAGGAGCAACTATGTGTGTTCAAGAGCAGTGGCTTCTTCAGCCTGTCGGTGAAGCAGTAAAGTTCCCTCAGCACAAAACAGTTCTTCTCAGAAAGAAGAACAAAAGCTGATGGGGAGATGGGAAATGTGCTGTAGCAATAAATTCCCCATTGGATGGTATCTACATACAAAGGCCTAACCTGACGCCATCCCTCCAGCCAGGCAGGGCTAAAGGACCTCTCCTGCAGGAAACCTAGGACAGCTTCCCTAGGACTGGTGAGGAGGGCAGGCAGGGCCAGGACACAGGCCTGTGACCTGATACAGCCCAGCTGAGGAGGTGGCCATGCCAGACACAGTGTTCCTGGCCCCTTATTTAACTTGTCTCATGGTAGTCTACATACAGGAAGCAATGATTAGAAGAAAAAAACAAACAAAAACACCTTCTTTGGGTGGAGCCACATTTTAAATGGAAATTTGTCTTTATGCTTAAAAGAAAGAAAAAAAATCCTTGAATATATTTAGAAGTTGCTGTCTATTTTTAACTAACTCCATATGCTGCCAGTATCAACTTCATGACATTTGCCAAAATAAGATTTTATTTTTGCCTTTATAAGATTTTGTTGGAAAAAATGAAATGAATATTTTGCAAGAAAAAGTTAATTTAAATAAAAGTGTAATGGTTTGCAAAAAAAAAAGTGATGTACAGATTAAAAAATTAGCATCACCCATGTCCTCTTTCTGGCTGGCTGTGTTCATCGACCATGGCCTGTGCGCATTCTTACCATGTCAGCTCTCTGTCTCCTACTTACTATGTTCACTTATGAAACATCCCCCTCACCGACTGCTCCTTGATATTTGAGTGACTTTGGAGGCCTGAGGTGTGAGGATCCCTGTCCCACCAGCAGGCAAGGAGCCTCAGGGCTATGGACCCCCATGTGGGACTGGTTTGGGCTGGCTAGCTCCTATCTAACCCAAGATAGCACAAGGGGTACAGTGGGCCCCCATCCAACCCGTACACTGCCTGTTCCAATTAGGCCTGTTAGTGATAGACCATTGCAAACTGGATTTGCATTTAATTCATCTTGACTTGTGATTCATGCTTAAGGTAGAAGGCTAGGGGCCAGTTTGGTTTAGGGATGTGTGCGGTTTCCAAGTTTCTGCATGGCCAAGGAGTGTGTTGGAGGTTTGGAGAAGCCTTCCAAGTATTTAAACTGGGAAAAGTGGATTCCTAGGCATTCTGGATGGGCAGAGGAGAGAACTGCTATTTTAGCCACTGATCATTTTGAATTTAAAAAATAAAAAATACTCTTCTAGTTTTAAACATTAGCTGGAAATGTCACATAACAGATTAAAGCAGGGAGGGGATGATTCTGTGACTGAATGCAGTCGCCTGAAAAGGACAAAAACCCCACAGTCGATGCCCACCCCACAGGGGAGCCATCTGTAGGTGGTTTCTCAGCAGAACCACATCAGCGGGTTCGGACTGTTGGTCTTGGTTTGTGTTTCACTGCTATAGCCCTGTGTGTGAGGGAACATGGCTGCTGTTCCTCAGGTCTTCCATCAGGGAGGGAGGTATACACTGTTCTAGGAGAATTATGGCTTCAGCCAAACTCAGTGCAAAGCACTCAAAATAAAAAGAGTCCCAGGATGGCAGTGTCTGTGTAGGTGGCACTGTGGCCTGATGCTTCTCAACCCCTTGAGAGAGCCTGAAGTAAGGTGAGATCATCTTGGGGCTAGGGAGACGGCTGGGTCAGGAGAGAATTTTCTACAGAAGAATGAGGAGCTGAGTTCAGTTGCTAGAAGCCAAGTTTAAAAAAGCAGCCCTGGAAGATGGAGCCAGGAGGATCCCTGAGCTCACCGACTAACCAGCCTCGCTCCAGATTCAGTGAGGGATGCTGTCTCAAACAGTAAGGTAGAAGGAGCTAGAGAGATGGTGTAGGGGTCAAGAACACTAGCTCTTGCAGAGGACCCGGTTTGCTTCCCAGACCCCTGTGTGGCTCACAAACCTCTGTAACTCCAATTCCAGGGTATCTGATACCCTTTTCTGATCTCCATGGGCACTAGGCACACAAGCAGTGCATATATGTACTCATAAGTAAATCTAAGCAATTGAGGAAGAAACTGGACATTAGCCTCTACCTTCCACACATGCATGTGCACCTACACACAAGTACATACAAACAGTACTTGTGCAAATTTAAAAACAAGATGGGGCTATTTGTAGACTGACTGACTAGGTACATGCACCCCATGATTAAGAACTGAGTGGCTCAGCATTTCAAAATGTATATCCTTACAGGCCCCAGGGCCTTAGCAGAGTGGTAAATAGTGGGGGATGTGAAGGTGTTCTTGTGTCTATTCACTAATTACCTTTTCTTTTGCATTCATTTATTTTATGTGTGTGAATGTAGGTGCACATGTTCTGTGACTTGCATGTATGAGATTTAACACTCCTACTATGTGGGTCCCAGGGAATTGAACTCAGGTCATCAGGCTTGGCAACAAGAGCCTTTACCCATTAAGCCACCAGCCCTGCTCACCTCTTAACTCTGACTGTAACTTGGGCCCCAGCTGAGGCCCAGGCTATCTTGTCTAATCATGCCCGGAACCAACAAGGAAATGTTAAGATCGACTGTCAAATAGAAACTGGATATAAAATCCGCTAATCCTCACTTGACCTTCCAGAACTGCCTGCATTTTTACCATATCCAAGGCACCATCTAAATAAAAACACTTTATATATGGTTTGTGAAGTAGGTATGCTGGACTGAGGGAGAAGGCTTTGGTTGTCTTCACATGGACAGGGTTCTTGCAGAGTTTTCCTGGCTACTTTAGGTGGTAGCCGAAGGTCAGAGTGTCTTCCCACCTGTTCTCCAGGGCCCTGCAGGTTCCCCGGTCAGTGTGTGTGAAGGAGGATGACAGTAATGGATACAGACTCTGGCCCAGCCAGCCAGGAGCCTGTTGTGGACTCCAGGAGTTCCCCACAGTAGCAGCACAGTACCCTGTGCTAAGTCCTTTTGTGTTCTCACCAAGGGTGGGAACGAAACAGCAAATTATTTGTCTAATCCATAAAATCACATTTCTGAGACGTGGCGGGCTGATGCTGGGAGCCCTCTGCTTCAGGATCGGTATCTATCACATGGGGGCTTTGCGAGGGACTTCAGTGTTCTGAAAAGAACAAAGGGACTAGGCTAGGGAAGACATGAAAAAATGGCAGCCCCTCCCAGCGCGGTAAACATGCCATCACTTTGCCGCCTGCGCTCAAAAGGCGACCACTTTCATTGCTCCCCAAGCAAAGGAAACCTTTCTTCAGAGCAAGTGGCGGTGTACAAAGGCAGAGCACAAAATGTACGCACATCAGAGTCCCCGCAATTCTGTTTGAACAAGCATATTGATTGGGCCTGACCCGGTTACATTTTTTCCCTATTATTTGAAAAGGTGCTTCTAAGTCTAGTGAATTGAATCAACGGGACTGAACTTTCCACGAGAACTTCTCGAGGTATTTCTTTAGTTCAAAGCTTTTGAATTTTAAAGGGCATTTTTAATATGAATCTGTTGAGTATTCTTTGCCACAGCCCAACAAGGCATGTTAAATGCAGATGAGCCTGGAGGAGGAGGCTAGGAGTGTGGGTAGAGCTGGGGGTGCATGGTGTGGACCAACCCTGCTGTGTGGGAGAGCCAGGCTTTGCAGAGAGGGTAAACTCAGGTTGGGGAACAGCATAGACCCTAGATGGGACCTTTCTGAGTACATGAGTCCAGCTTAGCCCCAGGAGAGCAATCTCAGCTCTTCCCTGGAGGAGGCCTGTGTGCTGCTCAGCTGCTCACTGTCCCACATTCTTAGGAAGCTGAGAAGGAACTAGGCAGGCAAAGTCCCTTAGCTGAGGTCCCAGTTTGAGTGACCACACCTTGCCAATGTCCCCCAGCCCTAGGCAGACCTCTTCAGTCCGTCACAGGGGCTCTCCTGAGCTCTGAGTTACGTCTTAATCCTTCATGGATTAGGGTCTTGGGCGTTTTGCTATTTGTGTGAATCTCTTGGGTCATTCCAGCCCTGGTCCCCAGAACCATCTAGTGGCCTCATTCTTCTCAAACATAGTTAAGAGACTCTTGTCACTTCAGGCTCATGCCTTCCCTTTTAAATTAATAATAATAATACTATTATGTTATGTGTATGGTTGTTTTGCATGTGTGGGTATGTGTACCACATGTGTGCAGTGCTGGAAGAGGCCAGAAGAAGACATTGGATCCCCTGGAATAGGAGTTACAGACAGTCGGGAGCTGTTGTGTGGGTACTGGGAGCCAAACCTAGCTCCTTTGGAGAGCGGCCAACGCTCTTACACTGTACCACCTTTCCAGCCCCCCTCATGGCTCCTTCTGACCAAGTTCCTGGCTCCTTGTTGGTCTGAGTTTCTGTTTGACTCTGGAGGCTTTTGACTCTCAAAAGTATTTTCTTCCTAGAACCAGTGTTTAGGCTCAGAGGCAGAATCACCCTAGAGGAGCTGATAAGGCCAGCCCTCCCTACACCCAAAGAATGTTAGGTATGGGCATCTCTGCAAAGTCCTCTGGGCAAAATTACTACTTCAAAGACAGTGGCCAGGGGGAGTCGCTGTAAGGTCCGAATCACTGCAAAACTTGGCCCTTTGTGCCTGTCTCTACCCACGAAGGCTGGAGCCATACCCACTTCAGTCCAGTGCCTGCCCCCACGCCTTGTCCTGCTAACCTCTGACACCTCAATTCATCCACACACTTGTTTTCTTGGCTTTCACGTTCAGGCCTCCTGCTGTGATCAGTGTTTCTCGGACCACGGTAGCCAGTGAGAGCAACAGTAACAAGTCCTTGTGCTGTAGGATGTTCTGTATGGCAAATGTGTTGCTAATAAAACACTGATTGGCCAGTGGCTAGGCAGGAAGTATAGGCGGGACTAACAGAGAAAAGAAAGAACAGGAAGGCAGAAGGAGTCACTGCCTGCCAGCTGCCAGCCAGGACAAGCAGCATGTGAAGATGCCGGTAAGCCATGAGCCACGTGGCAAGGTATAGATTTATAGAAATGGATTAATTTAAGATATAAGGACAGTTAGCAAGAAGCTTGCCATGGCCATACAGTTTGTACGCAATATAAGTCTCTGTGTTTACTTGGTTGGGTCTGAGCGGCTGTGGGGCTGGCAGGTGAGAGAGATTTGTCCTGACTGTGGGCCAGGCAGGAAAACTTAAGCCACATCCTTGTGTCTCCATTGGTCTGTTCCCCAGGGGGAGCCTTGCCAGCACCCCCTAGTCCTTCCTGGGAGTCCATTGGTATCCTTCACTGAGTGCACTGCAGTCCAGTCCAGCTTGAATTCCCCAACTGGCAACTTCTGCTGGCTGGGAAAGTGCTCCAGGATGGCCTCTCATCCCTTCCTGGCTTGTGGTTATCTCCCCAAGCTGCAGTCCCTGGAGGGACCAGAGCATCGTATTCTTTATAAATTGTTATCCCCATCCCAGCCAAGCTCATGGTGCACACATAAGGGAGAAGTTTTGGTGCTGCTCTGGTTCTATCTCTTGGCCCCAAAGCAAGGCTGAGAGGTTGCAGACAACTTCCTTAGCACTGCCCGGGTCCTTTCTCTTTGAGCTTGGCAACTGCCTCAGTATCTCTCCTTGCTCAGGGATCTCATCCCATTTCAAGTAGCTACTGCTGTGTGGTCAAGTATCCCAAACTTAGTGGTTTAACACCATAGTTAATTATCTGTCATGATTATGTAATTGTCCAGGTTCATCAGCTGGGCAGATTTCAGCTCCATATAGTAGAGGCAGGCAGTAGATTGTCTGAGGTGGCTTTTTCGCTTTGGTGGCATTGCAATGGGGATGTCTGGATAAAATGAGATGGTTGAGCGTCCACCTCTACCCAAGACTCCTCACGTGACTGCTTACACTTTCTTACAACACGGAGGTCTTTGGAGAGATGGGCTTCTCACCTGAGCTGATTCCCTAGGGAATCTAGACTGCCAGGCCTTTAAAATTCAGGCCTGAGCCAGGCATGGTAGCATGTACCTGTATCCCAGCACTTGAGAGGCTGAGGCAGAATTGTGAGTTTGAGACCAGACTGGGCTATATAGTGAAACTGTCTCAGGGGACATGAGAGGTGGTCTGTGATTTGCATAGGAAGTGTGTCCTGTGGGCACCTGTGTTGAGTGCTTGTTTACCAGCAGGTGGCGCTGTTTAGAGAGTTGTTGGATGCCTTAGGAGGTAGAGCCCAGCTGGAAGCAGGCCACTGATGTGCATATGCCTTTGGATTATAACTAACTGGTTCCGAGTAACTTCCTCTCTGTTTCCTGGCTGGCACGAGCTGAGTGGCCTCTACCACATGCTTCTTCCACTACCAAATGTTCTGCTCCAATGTCCGCGATCTCAGAATCTGTGGAGCCAAAAGTAATAGACTAAAACCTTTGAAACAGTGAGCCAAAAGCAATCCCTCGACTCTTAAGTTGTCTTCCTCGGGTATTTGGTCACGGTGACACCTGCCCACCAGAGAACTTATGCTGTGTATGCTCCCATCTCTCCCCATCCTGCCTGTCTCACTCGCCAGCCTGTGGGGGTCTGGAAGACGGTTCCTTGCTTGCCACAGATGCTTGCTGACTGCTCCTAAGGCAAGAGGGAAACAAGCAGGCAGGTGACGTGTCCGCTCTGCCTCCTGCTTCCCCACGTCTCACTATTCCAGGAGGGCTGGTCCTGGGACTCCTTTCAGAGACTGAGAAGGGTCAGGGTGAGCCCCTGGGGAGCTGGGAAGTGAAGCAAGGCTATAAAGGGCTTCGCTTATGGAGCTTTCACTTGGGAGGAGGACATGTCAGAGGGGGCCTGAGGATGACCAGTCATGGTTACCCTCCAGCACCTCTCCCCACCTCCCAGAAACTTGCCTACTTCTGATGCTCCGAGGTCATACTTCATTCCACTAGTATCCAGTTAGACTCTTTTGTTAGATTTTTATTATGCATGATGCTTGCTACCATTTAAAAAATATATTCATTAATTTATTTGGGGAGGAGGGCAGGGAGGCACTCATGCCCTAGCGTGTGTGTAGATGTCAGAGGACACCTTTAGATGTTACTTCTCCCCTCCTATTATGTGGGTCCCAGGGGTCAAACTGGTTGTGCTTGGTGGGAAGCTGCTGAGCCATCTCACTGGCTCTACCTGTTACCATTCATGATGTGTCGGATACTTGGTTACACTTGACAGACGTGATTAGAGCAACTGACCCAGAGGTTAAAGGGGTTTCTAGCCAAGCCTGACTACTGACCCGGACCTGCGTAGTCTGACTCCCCTAAGCTGTTCGCCAACCTCCACACACATCTACTCACACACACTTCTTTCAAGATTTATTTTGTATGTGTATGTATGAGCCTACATGTATGTATACAAACCATGTGCATGCCTGGTGCTTGTAGAGGGCAACAGCTCCCTGGGAACTGGGGTGAGTGCTAGGATCTGAACCTAGGTTCTGTTAAGCAAATGCTCTTAACCATTAGCCATTTCTTCAGTCCCTAAATAAAACTTTTTTTTAAAAGATTTATTTATTTATTATGTATACAGTGTTCTGCATGCATGTGTGCCTGCAGGCCAGAAGAGGGCGCCAGATCTCATTGTAGATGGTTATGAGCCACCATGTGGTTGCTGGGAATTGAACTCAGGACTGGAAGAGCAGCCGGTGTTCTTAACCTCTGAGCCATCTCTCCAGCCCCTCCCCTAAATAAAACTTTTAATGAAAAAAAAATTATAGCAAGGCACTCCTCCAATTCTAATCACCAAGACTTGACCCAGTGCAGGCTGGTGGGCTACAGGCCTGTTGTTTTTAACAAAATCTCAATCATTCTATTTCACCAATAAAGACTCAGAAGCCAGATGTTGGGGTGAAAACCTGTTAGCTCAGAGAGGCAGAGAAAGCACCCAGAAGCCTTCTCCTCCTCCTATGCTGTCTCTAAACAGCATCCTCAAACTGAATGTCCCTCGCTTCTCCTTACTATGTGTGCATCTCTCTCAGTCCTCCTGACTCCCCCTTACTCTCTATGTTTTTTTCTTAATAATCCTGTGTTCACTTCCTGTCAACTGCTTGCTTGCTCTGCCTCTTGACCTATGGTTGACTTTATTTAATCCTATTTACAATATTCAAGCAGAAACCTCTTGTATTAAAGGTGTGTGCTAGGGGTGAGCCACACCACAACTAGAAACAGGTTTTTCCAGTAAATAACACAGTCTTGGGGGTGTTCAAATGTCCTGCAATACTGGCTTCCCTGACAATCCTGGACCAGGAAGCCTTGGAGTGTCTGGCTGTCTGAGCTACATCAAGCAGAGGCATTGTCTCCAAGTTGGATCACACCGCCTCACCTGCTGCCCACACTTGGGCCATGGTTGGTCAACCCTTACGTAAGGTGGAAGGGCCATGTGGGACAGCCTACCCAGAACCCAGTTCTGCCTTGCCAGCCCTGTCTCGTGGATCCTGGTACTCCCCATCTGCTTATAAAGTAAGGTGCCTGTTGGTTTGCCCCACAGTCAAGTTATTCTAAGGATGAAATGAGAGTGCCTTGCAAATGGTTCTAGGATTGCCAGGCACAGTGGTGCACACACCTATAATCCCAGCACTCGGAAGGCAGAGGCAGGCGGATCTCTGTGAGTTCAAGGCCAGCCTGGATGGACTACAGAGTGAGATCCAGGACAGCCAAGGCTACAGAGAAACCCTGTCTTGAAAAACAAAAACAAACAAACAACAACAACAAAAAGGCTCTTGGTTGGTTTGAAAGCATCTTTTTTTTTTTAAATGTATTTAATTTTATTTCTGTGAATTGGTGTTTTGCCTGCATAGGTGTGTGTTTGAGGGTGCTGAATTCCCTGGAGTTATACACAGTTGTGAGCTGCCATGTGGGTGCTAGGAATTGAACCCTGTTTTCTTCAAGAGTAGCCAGTGCTCTTAACCACTGAGCCATCTCCCCAGCCCTGAGATAATGTGTTAATATGTAGCCTTAGCTGGCCAGGAGCTTGCTATGTAGACCAGGCTGGCCTCAGACTTAAAGAACACTTGCCTCTGTCTCCAGAGTGCTGGAATTAAAGGGGTATACCACTACACCCAGCTGAAAATGGCTCTTTTTTTTGTGGGGGAGAGGGAGCAGTTTGGTGTTTTGTTTTGTTTTGTTTTGTTTTGTTTTGAGACAGGATTCCACTGTGTAGCAGCCCTGGCTGTCCTGGTACTCATTTTGTAGATCATGCTGTCCTGGAACTCACAGAGATCTGCTTGCCTCTGTCTCCCAAGTGCTGGGATTAAAGGCATGCGCCACCGCCACCAGCAGCTTGAAAATGGTTCTTGATCCCATAGGAAACACTAAGAAAAAATATAAATGGGGCTGGAGAGATGGTGCAGTGGTTAAGATCACTGGTTGTTCTTCCAGAAGACCAGAGTTCAGTCTCCAGCATCCACAGGACGGCCAACTGTCTATAACTCTTATTCCAGAGGATCTGGTGCCCTCTTCTGGCCTTCATGGGCACTGAATCCCATACATATACACTAGGCAAAAACCATACACATAAATAAAAGTAAATGAAAATCTCAAAACCTTAAATATATGTGTATGTATACATACATATTTACAATTGTCTATCTACACCTAAGTTATAGGAATATACCATGTATCAAACATCTAGTCCTTTTCTTTGTAAGAACATAAGCCAGTGGGCCAGTGAGAATGCTCAGCAGGAACAGTCACTTGCCACACAAGCCTAGAGACCCGAGTTCAATCCCTGGGTTTCTTAAAGGGTGGAGGAGAGAACCAATTCCACAAAGATGTACCCTGTCCTCCACATGGGCACTGTGGCATGCATATGCGTCCATGTACACACAAAAACAATAATAAAATTTAAAATCCATAAGCTGTATGAGAGTTATTTCCTTATTTCCTTATTATCTTAGTGTCCACAACAATCACACACAAAAAAAAAATCATTCTTCCGTGACTGAATGATGACGTCCCATTGCCAGGGACACTTGTCTGGTGTGTGTCTGAGCTCCCAGGAAGCACCCCTAATTCCCTGAGCAGTGGTAAAAGCAGCAAGTATGGAATCCAGCAAGCCACTCCTCCCTCCTCAAGCTTCAGTTCCCTCGTTTGAAAAAGGGAACTAGCAATGACCGCTCCACCTGGGTCATTCCGGAGCCCACATGAGATCACTGGGATGCACGGCCCCTGGCTGGAGAGCTTTCAGCACATCACCAGCCGCTTTTGTCCTTGTGTCTGATCCTTTCTGTGAGCGGCAGGCTTGAGGTGGTTCACCCATATTTAAACTCTGTCCCTCTTAAAGGCTGGCCAAGAAGCACAGATTTGGGGGTCCTCTGCTACCCCTCTGCCCTGGTCTGCTCTCACCCTCCGCCATCTCAGGCACTCACCTCCAGCAGCCCAAGGCTTTTGAAGCTAGGATTCAAGGAACCTGGCCACAATGGAGCTTCCTCCCTGAGCCCTCCAGGTGCCGAGGACAGGGAGGGTCCTTGGAGGACTGCTCCTACAGCCCTGCGGCTGTCCACCTGACATCACATCAACCTGTGTAGTCCCTTTGATGTCAGTCCCCAAACTGGAGCTTGGCGCCCCGCTCTGAGGACCCAGGCTTTGAAGTTGGCCTATAAATTGAGCTTTCAGGAAGAAAGTTGTCTGTTGTGCCTCAGAGCAACCAGCTGGGCCCTGTAAAGGCACGCGGAGTACCGTGAGCCCCTGATAAATAATTCTTTCTGGGCCCAAGAAAGAGTCGTTGCATTTAAAGAGAAGGAAAATTCCCTTGACCTTTTCATTGAAGTCAGGGGTGGGGGCGTTGGAGAGGGTTCTCGTGTCTTCTCAGGAAAGCCACATGGGGAAGGCTGGTGATTTCTGAGAATGAGTCCCAATAACTACCCTGCAAACAAGCACTCTTGACACCAGCTACTCAGCCCACCCCTGCCCCACCTCTCCCTGCTCTGCCATGGTGTGATCAGTGAGAGGTTGAGCCTCTTACGGGGAGAGAGGCCTCAGCCCCTCAAGGCAAACCCTGCTGGAAATGGTGGGGTTTGTGATTCCCTTCGCCATATTTTCCATCCACTGTCTGACAGTGTCCAGGACTGAGGTCGGCAAGAGGACGCTGTGAATATCCCACCCGAAGGAGGCCCAGACACAGACACTGGCCAGAACACACTGCATCTGCTTTGTGCGTCCTCGTGTGTTAGGCAGACAAAGCATGGTGCACATATAGAAGGCACACAGAATACCACCTCATGTCAGAAACAGATATGTGCCAGGACCCCAGCTGTCCCCAGCTGGACTGCTCAGGAGGTCACTGCCCCGGCAGTCACCCTCCCCACCTCAGTGCTAGTCACACAGCAGCTTTTCTTTATGGGTTACCTAACCTAATGGAGTACTGACAGAGACTATATCTTTGTTGTTGTTGTTGTTTGGGGGGTTTTGTTTGTTTGTTTGAGATAGTGTCTCACTACGTAGCTCTGGCTGGTCTGGAACGCAATATGTAGACCCGGCTAGCCTCAAACTCGCAGAGATCTTCCTAACTGCCTCCCAAGTGCTGGGATTGAAGGCATGCGCCACCATGTCCAGCTCAAAGACCATACATACATTAGGTTGACATGCTTTGTGAAGTTATTTTTCTCACTGCTATGACAAATACTTCATATAAACAGCCCAATGTAGGAGGGTTTGTCTTGGTGTATGGTTTAAGGAGGGATGCTATCATGACAGGAAGGACAGGACAGTAGGGCGGTGAAGTAGCACCCACAGCCACTCACTGCGTGGTCCAGCCCGACCTCAAGTCTGTTCCTGAATGCTGGGATTATATGTGTACTATCATGCCTGGCTCAGACATTTTAATAAATATGGTTTTCCACATTAATAATGGTATTCACTTGGTCAATCCTGAAAGAATATGACTCCCATCAAAAGTTCTCAAGTCGGACTGCAGCATAAGCCTGGGAAGTTCTGGGCTTAATTTTCAGTTGTGGGAGTTGGGGGAAGTCCAGCTGGGTATGGTGGCACACATCTGATCTCAGTACTTGGGAGACTAAAGCAGGAGGATTACCTGGAGTTAAAAGTCAGCCTAGGCTATCTAATGAGATTAAGGCCACTATGTATCATTAGATATATAATAGGACTGTCTTAAAAATATGCATATATACATAATTATAGAGTATACATATAATACGTATATGTATAATTCTTTAACTTTGAGTTTGAAGAATTGTTTCTTCCTTGATAAAACAAAGACAAAATTACAGGAATAAAGAAAATTCCAACAGAAATGATGTCCATTATTATGCAACATATCTTTTTGGTTTGCTTGATTTTTAATAAAAAATTGCTCTTATGTGTGTATGTGTATGCCTGCTTGTTTGTGTACCACACATGCGCAGGTGACCGGAGACCGGAGGCGAGCAGAAAAGAGGAATGCTGTCTCACAGCTCACTCTCTCTTTTTCAGTCAGTCTAGGACTGCAGCCTGTGGGGACCCACAATTGGGATGAGGGTTTGCTCCTCAGTTAAAGTTCTCTGGAAGTGCTCTCCTAGAAGTGCCCCAGGAGCATCTCCTAGACAGTCCCCCAAGGCTACTTGACAGTGGAGGTCAACCATAGGATGTATTTATTTCTTTCCCACTGAAGATCATGCTTATGACGGTCATGTTGCATGTAATTCCCCTCACTTCTGCTCTAAGATCATACGTACTGTACGGACACCTAACCCTTTTCTTCTGCACGAGTGAAGGGCACTGGACACTTCATGCTCAGAGCTGCTGCAGATAATATTGCAAACACCCAGGTCATAGGTATATCTTCAACTTAGAAAGCACCAAATTGAAGCTGGGCCTCGTGGAACATGCCTGTAATTACAGCACTCAGGAGGCTGAGGCAGGAGGATGGTAAATCTAAGTCTATCCCGAATTACAGAGCTCTCTGAAAATAGCAAGCAAGCAAGCAAGAAAAATTCCCAAGTGTTGCCCACAATAGTAGTGTTACTTTGTGTTTCCGCTGACATCTCTGGTTACTACCCAGCTTCCCTGTGGTAGGCAGTCTCTGAGACCACTCCCAACTCTTCCCTCTTGGTGTTCACACCCTACAGTCCTTCTTCTTAAATATGGGCTGGAGGTAGTAATTCACCCTAGCGAAGGCTATGACAAGATGATAAGGTTCCACTTCTGAAGAGTCTGCTCCTGAGTGCTGGGATGGAACACACCTTACCTGGCTTCAGTGTGATTTTGTCTTTATTCTAATTGGGATTTGCAGTGATTTTTCAACCTGTGCGTACATGTCGTCAGTCCATTTGAGAAGAGCCTATCCATTCTCTCTGTTTTTTAAATTCTGTCCTATCTATTCTCTCTCTTTTCTAAACTATGTGTATATGTGTATGTCGTGGAAGTATGGGCACATGAGCACAAGTGCCCGAGGAGACCAGAAGAGGGCATCAGATGCCCTGGAGCTGGAGTTACAAAAAGTTGTGAGCCATTTAATGTGGGTGCTGAGAACTGAACTGATGTCCTGTGCAAGACTGGCAAGTGCCCTTAACCAGTGAGCATCTCTGCAGCCTGGTTGGCCTCTTAAAAACTGGTCTTCTCTGTTCTCTCCCAGTCGTCCCTCTCGGGCACTCCTCTGTATGAGTGCTGGCCTTTTACTCCATTATACCGGGTGAGAGGGACCACACAGAATGGAAAGCCTTTGCCACACTCTCCTGGAATCTCGCAGCAGCGTTTCTCTCTAACACATGTGGTGGCATATCCCACAGACCTTCATGACACTTATTCATACTGACTATTTCAAGGACATAGAGCAAAAGATGGGGGACGTCCCTGGTCACAGCAGCACATCTTCAAGCTGATTGGCTGCACAGTCCCAGGCCTTGGTGCCAGATTCTGAATGACAGCGGTACCTACACACTCTGTGATAAATATGTATTGGTAACATTCAGGGCTCCTAGGATAGGCTCTCACCTTCCCTAGGCCTATGGCTGGTTTCTCAGGCTGCACAGGACTGACATCTAGGATCAGATCACTCTGTTGTGAGTCTCTTGGGTGTGGGATGGTGTTCATCAGTGGTCTCTGCCCACTGTATTCCAACAGTACCTCTCAACCATGACCAACCACAAATGTCCCCAGACATTGCAAATGTACCCAGGGGACGGAGCCAAAGCCACTCCTGGTTGAGAAGCAATGGTCCAAGGAAAACATTCCAGACAAGAAAGCCTCACAGTGTTAGCAATACTAAGAAGGAGTCTGTGTAATAAAAGAGGCTGATCGCCGGTGGAACTGGAGCTGTGGGTTGTGAGCTTTCTGTCTTTGGTTTGGGCTGTGTGAAAGCTCGTGGCTAAGTTCCATGTGTTCCACTTTAGTTACGTGAACTCAATTTTCAGGCCTGATATTTTGTTTCTAATATAGCAATTCTTTTGGAAATGGCTTCGTGTAGTTTGAAGATTGGCAGGCAAAATGACAGTGTGGAATTCAGTCTTGGAGGTAATGCCCTGGCAATGGTGGGAGCCCACTCTGAGTTCGCGTTAGGATCTCTGAAGCAGCTCCCCCTGCTAGTGAGCAGCAGGGAGAATAGGGAAGGCCCTGTTTGGTAAGGGGGCACGGCTTGTGGGAAACACACAGCACGTATCCCTTGGTTTTTCCTGAAGTAATTGAGGGGTGGTTTACTCTCTCACAATGACTAATCAAGGTAGTCACCTGCTATCATTTTACTGATGCAAGGAAAGGCCACTCAGCACATTGCATAAGTTGCTTAGTTTATCACCAGTAATGGAGAGCTGGGTTGTGGAACACCTGTCCATGCTGTGGCTTAAATAGGCAGAAGTTCATGTCTTACCTGTTTTTTTTTTTTTTTTTTTTTTGGTTTTCTAGACAGGGTTTCTCTGTGTAGCTTTGCGCCTTTCCTGGAACTCACTCTGTAGCCCAGGTTGGCCTTGAACTCAAAGAGATCCGCCTGCCTCTGCCTCCTGAGTGCTGGGATTAAAGGTGTGCGCCACCGATGCCCGGCCTGGCTTAGCTGTTGAAGGCCAGGCTCACAACCAAAACTATAAGGAATTAAATATATATATATTGATTAATGGGGGGATGTATAGCATAGTGCATGATGTGTGGAGGTCAGGGGCCAACTTTGTAGGAGTTGTCTCTCAACTTCTATATCAGATCTGGGGATTGAACTCTGGTTGCTTGGCTTAGGGAAAGTATCTGTACTTGGGAAGCCATCTAGTTAGCTCAGTTCATGGAAGGCAGGAGGAAAAGATGTTACAGACGTCGGAAGATAAAAGAGGGAGGGTCACAACTTGCAGAATGTTTTATACGTTAATAGGAAGTTAGACAGGACAAGATGGCGCTGTCCTTGGTACTGTGTCTGAGTTTGTGGTACTGTGTGAGTTTGTGGTCCCCCCACTCTACTCCTGAGCTGCTCTTCAACGTGGTCAAAGTTCCACCTCTTGGAGCAGCCCAGTGTCAAACCTAACTGGCTGAAAGTCGGGCTGACTTTGGGAACCATGGTTTTCCTGTGACTTTATCTCATCAAACAACATAATGAAGATGTTTTGGAGTATAAAAGAAATGAATTGGAATAAACCTTGGAAATATTAATATGGTCTTCTTCATATGATGATCATAGTCACTCCTCTGGATTCACCCATTGTTGAGTTGTGGATATGAGAAAAAAGTTATATGTGAGTATGTATCAGTCAATCAACACATGCATTTTGCATTATTAAATTAAGGAAACAAAAATATGGCACCCAACATGGTGCCCAAATTTCCACATAGGGCCTGAGAAAGCTGGGAAACAAAGCAATAACAAAAACATAAATGGCTCCTTAGGAGGCACTGCTGTGCAGCAGAGCACTTGAGCAGCCAGCATGCTAAGTAGAAACAACAAGCTAAGTAAAAAAGACTGCCACAATGTGGACACCAGCTTCTTAGAGCTGGGATGATTAAATGCACTCTTGGTTAAACACAGCTCCCAGTTAAACACACCTCTTGGACAGGCCCCTGGGCTTAAGGCTCAGTTCTCATGGACTCAAGGAGGGGGCAGAGTTGCTTAGCAGCTTAAGGTTTGGCTTATGTGATCAGAAAATGCTACAGGTACACAGTAAAACAGGCCCAGAGCCCCCCCCAATAAATAAATAAATAAAATTTAAACAGGTTATGGTGTGTGTAGGTGCTTAAGAAAAAAAAGAAAATGGGTATAGACAGTCATAGGAAAAAATAAAATAGTATAAAAATAATTAAGTAGATTCTTTAAAGAAAGAGTAAAGCAATATTAAAAAAAGTCACATAAAGATTGGAAATGCACAAGGAGTCTGGATCTTGTATGATGTTTTGTTGACTTTCATTTTTTTTTAATGCTGATGAGCAAACAACAGCTGCTGAGACACAAGATTGTAAAAGGACTGCTGAATTAAACTAGCCTTGGTATTTTAGGTGTCTTAACTTTAAAATGGAATTCAGAAAATGTATCGTGTTGGGGGAGAGGTTGTTTTTGTTTCCATAGGAAATGAAAGGCTGTGGATTCTTTTAAAATTAATAGAGACCAGATTTGACTGGGGGAGACCCCCTAAAAATCTTGGCTACAGACATAAAGAAATAAACCTAAAAAAACTACAAGGCAGGTGACATATATGCTTATCCCTTTACATGGGAACTGGATGAGACATGATAAATCTTGTTGGTCACAGAGTCTTCATAATTTATTGTTACATCCATCTTTTCATATGGCATGAATAGAGGTTTGGTTTTACAGTTCAAACAAACTTAGAAAGTTGACATATGTCTTTTACCTGCCCAAACATACAACAACAACAAAAAACATCTTTAGCTGACTTGTGCACACTGCACATTCTATACTTGTGTTAATGCAGATATGTATGCTACCTTTAAAAGTTTGTGTGTTTCCAGAGCAAGTGGACCAGACACTACTGAAAATGGGTGGCCTAGGTGATCCAGCCTTTCAGAGTGCCTCTATTTCAGTTTCCTCAGAGTTCTGCATTCAAAACAATTTCAAGAGTGCTAGCTAAGATGATGGTCCAGCCTCACAGACTATTCTAGTCAGGACTTCAGATAAGCCTTGTACTTTCCAATTACACAGAGACTAGACAACAAAAGTTATAGCTAGTTTTCGTATTGACTTGACCATTCTCAATTTTCTCTGGGTCCCATGAAGATGCTGTCATCTCCAGACAACAGGAAGCAGTCTAAAGAACACAATACCTACATTCCCAAGAGGTGGGGTGGGTGGTTTTTGGTCATTCAGTGGGTTATGGGTGTTTGTCATTATTTAATGGGGATATAGGAATATAGGATAAAAAGACAACTATTAATTTCAAATATTTTACTTTGGTATGGATTTTTGTATATTGATACAAATTTAAGGTTATTTTTGCTATTCTATATATATGTTTCTACCCTTCTTTAAGGTATTGTACCTATGTAGCTCATTTAAAAATGTAATATAAAGTTCTAGTTCTTGAAAGCTATTATTATAAACTGTTTAAGATAATTAAAAAAAATACAGGTTAGCAGTTAGTTATCTATAACTATCAAACTTGTAGTCATGTTACGTATGTTTTCAAGGTTAAACTTATATTTTAGATAGGTGATTTTCAAACACTGCAGAGACCTATAGAATATGGCATTTAAGATGTTTAATAATCTAAATCTTTTCATGACAGTGAGACACATCTACTCCTGTCAGCACCAATCTATTTCATAAAAGGATGATGGGTGTCGAAGAACTTCCATATGGAGTTCGCTTTGATTGTGGCAAAGCTAGCCATTTGGGCAAGAAACTTCCCTTGCCTTGACTGCTTACAGTATGCTGTACAGACTGGACAAGCAGGACACAAAGGAAAAAGACTGCTGAACTTTGCCAAGACAATGTGGGACAGTCCTTTAAAATTTCTGCTTCACAGAAGTCTGTCAGATATTCTAGGCCTGTAGGTTGAAGATAGATGCCCCAACAGTGCAGAGGAACCTTGGGTGACTGACAAGGCAGCTAGCTGCTTCTGTCATTTCTATAGTTTTGGAAGTTGCTTGCTCTGCACTTTCTGTTTACTCAGGTAATATTATAGCCTTCTTGGGTCTCTAATGGAGTTGAAGATGAGATAGTTTTCCTTGTTACCAAATCCAGAAAAGAAACTCACATAAGAGATATAAAGCTTATAAGGTTAAGAAACATAAAGGCTTAAATTGTTTATCTAAGAAAATGTTTTGAGGTCTAAAAAGATAATTTTGGGTTGGTAATACAAGTTAGTATTAGGTACGCAACTTCAGACTCACCAAGATAAGATAGATAATGGAATATTTTCTCTGAATTTGCCAAATGCAAATGGACTGGACATTGTAAATGTAATTCTTACTTGATAATTGTTCTTATTGTATATAGTCTTACTATGTTAAAACTAAAACCTCTCTTAATTTAGATAAAAAGGTAGAAAGGTTGCATTTGTTCAATTATATAAAAATGTGTTGCTGTTTTACCATGCCTGCCTAGGGCACCTGACTGGTCTAATAAACAGCCAATAGTGAGGTAGGAGGTATAGGTGGAACTCCCTGGAAGAGAGATTAAGTAGGAAGAGGAATTTAGAAAATTCCTCAAGAGGAAAGAAAAGGAGACAACAGAGATGCTTGGGGCCAGCCACCCAGACATGGAGAAAGCAGGAAAGCAGGACATACAGAATGAAAGAAAGGTAAAAAGCACTGAGGCAAAATGTAGATGAATGGAAACAGGTTAAATTAAGTTAAAAGAGCTAGTGGGACAAGCCTAAACTAAGGCTGAGCGCTCATAATCAAGTCTGTGTTTTTATTTGGGAGTTAGTTGGTGGCCCAAAGAAAATTCCAACTACAAAAATACTTATGTCCTTCACACACACACACACACACACACACACATACACACACACACACACACACACACACACACACACACGAGTCAGGTGTAGTGTCACACATCTTTAATCAACACTCAGAAGACAGGAGGATCTCTGAGTTCCAGGACAGTCAGATACAATAGAGATACCATAAAAAGCAAGCAACCTAACTAAACAGAAAAAACAAAACCTCACAAATGAACAAAGAGTTGACTAGACAAAGTAAGGGTCAGAGGCATGGTGAGGTCCTCCAACAGTTTTTGGTGGGTTGTTGATCTTTTTCCAGAAATAACCTGCAGGCCAGGTGCTGTGGGATAATGCTTTTGTACACTGGTCTAATAAAACGCTGATTGGCCAGTAGCCAGGCAGGAAGTATAGGCGGGATAAGCAGACAAGAAGAACTGTGGGAAGAGGAAGGCTGAGGGGACGCCATCCCACCATCCAGGGAGCACATGTAATGGCACACAGGTAAAGGCACAGAACACGTGGCAACATACAGCTTAATGAAAACGTTCTGAGTTTAAGTGTAAGAACTAGTCAGTGGTAGCCCTGAGCTAATGGCTAAGCAGTTTTAATTAATATAAGCCTCTGTGTTTAGTTGGGTCTGGGCGGAAAAACACAGAAAAACTTCGGCTACAGGCCAGGAGTACATCCAGAGGTGGTAGGTACTTGGCAGGACAGCATGATGTTGGTTGGAGCCTGCCGTCGAGAAGATGAGTGTCCAGGACACTGAACTGACAGAGCAACTGAGACTTGCACTGCACAGGAGCAAGTTACTGGCCTCAGTGGACAGGGCTCAAAGCCCTGGGGGTGTGGCTGCAGTGGTGACAAAGCACGGAGATATACCCGTGTGCTCACTGGCAACTGAAATTTATTTCCCCACAACCTGAAGGGTGACCCAACTTGTTTTCAAGTCTGTTTTGTCACGCCTGACATTTCTGCACCTTCAATTCTCCCAGATGTGAAATAGCTGGAGGGTTTTTACCTACTACAAACGACATGAATTTTAGTCAAGGGTGGCTGGAACCCTGCTAAGGGTGAACCTCTGGGTGCAGTCTTGGGACAAGGACATTTCTGGATGAAGTCACCAGGATGGAAAGTTGTAACCTTTCCACCTAGTGTCTAACTGTACAAAAATAATTTGTATTCTCTGACTTTCCTATTACATTTAATTAGTGTGCATTCAGGTGCCACAGCACGTGCAGGTTCAGAGGGCAGTTTAAAGAGGTTGATTCTTGACGTATACCACATGGGTACTGGAGATCAAATTCAGGTCAAGGTCAGGACTGTCAGCTAGTGCTGTTACCCACTGAGCTATCTCACTGGTCTCATTTTCTGAGTTTTTAAAAAAGTGGGTATAACATGGCACACAAGCCTTTTATTTTTCTTTCATTTTTGTTAAAGTTCCTTGACATTCACTTACATAAGATACACAAGGTGTTTAATGTGGTTTAGGGACTATAGGCTACAGTGCTTCATGGACCAATACTCCAAAAACCTATTAAAACTCTGAAAACCTTATGAATAGCCCTGCATATTTAATAATGAATTGATGGGAATGCTTTAAAAACCTTCTGATCTTCTGTGGTCTTGAGGATGGAGTCTAAGGCCTTACATATGCTAGCAATGCACTCTCCCAGGCAGCTGGGTGTTCCAGCTTCCCTTATTTTAATAGTCCCTCTATGCAGCCCAGGCTTTGCATGAACTCAAGGTAATCCTTGTCTCAGCCTCCCTAGCACTAGGATTACAGGCCAGTACCCTCACATTTCTTAAATTTTAAAAATTCCTGTGTATGTGTGTTTTGCCTGCATTTTTGTGCATCACTTGTATGCCTGATGCCTACAGAAATGAGAAGGGAGTGTTGAATTCCTTGGAACTGGAATTAAGAGTTGTGAGCTACCATGTAGGTGCTAGAATAGAACCCTGGTCCTCTGGAAGTACAGTGCTCTTAACCACAGAGCTCTCTCTCTAGTCCCTCATCTATTCTTAAACATGAATTAGTTTTTACTTAAATTAATTGTAATATGCAATCCTGGAAGCTAGATTTAAGTGTTCAAACTAAAACCAAACTTCTTCCAAGTGTTTTATACACATCCAAGGGGTAATTTAAACATATGGGCAGTATCTACTTGTATAGTGTAAGGAATTAAAAACAAAAAAAAAGACCATTTGCGTGAAAATACAAAATAGTCTATAAATCAGAAATCACCTGCTCTGTGCTCCATCTCCCACATCTGAATTTTCAAAAGGGCAGTTTTACAAAGTCTAGCCCATCAGGCACAAAGTGTAGTCCACACATGTTAACAGATCAGTTCTCATACAGGTTGGATTCTCACCTGTAACCCTGTTAAAATTTTGACAGTTATTCAAAGCTCCATCTACTAACTCATAATGCACTTGTGTTAATCCGCGATACAAATCCAGTATCCAGCAGCCAGATGAATCCTGTCTTATCAAGCAGCAGTACGATTATCTGGTAACGTTTCTATTCAGCCATCAGTCTAGAGAAGAGTAAGATGAACATGTTTTCCAGCTTCTTACTCAATAAGCCTGTTCCCCATTTACAGACAATGAGGATAAAGGCATCACAACCAAATATGGGAAACTGCTTTCTCTTTATTTAGACCTTAGAAGAAAAAAATGAACTTTGGTCACATAGTACCTTAAAAAAAAAAAAAATCCAGTTTTACATATTTCTAAATACACAGGACTAAATGAGCAGAGAAATAATTTCTTCTGTAAAAACTGGCCAAATTTTATCAAAAACTTTACCACACAGTGAAATTAAATTATATAAAGACATTTTGGATTCACAACCTTCTGAACGACGTGACAGCTGCACCTCCACCCACCAGTGTCCTGTGCTGCTCTGGTCTGAAAGCAGAGACTTAACAAGCATGGACTGTCAACAATGGTCTGCAGTATGGCAGCGTGGCCGGCGGCAGGAATATCCATGATGGACAGGGACAGGTCTACTTTAACAAAGTATAATCAAGGGAACATTTCTCATGAACACGTCACAGTATCAAATGAATTATATAAGAGAAAAATAGGAACAAACCTAAAACACAAAGATGAAAGAGCTACCACAAACAAAGTAAGTGTCCCCCATAATGCATCTGCAGGGGTGAAAAGGTGGTAAGAGGGCTGACGATGCTAATATGAAAGGAAGCTGAGTACAGTATTTATTTCTCATTTTATACAACTCTGACTCTTTACAAAAATGGTTATAGTCATGCCCGGAAAAGTGTAACCCATGGCATTTGAAAGCAAACACTCTTTGTAGTTATTTAAAAGGGCCTTTTTAAAAATTATAATACAAAGGTCTGTGCTCTACAAGCAGTCCTCCACTGTGCATTATAATAATAAGGCTTACTTTTAATACAAAGACTAAGTGTTTAATAGTTATGAGCCGCTGGACTTGACAAACATCATCTTATAATTGCTCTTCGCATCTTTTTTGCTCTTCGGGTCTTCTGCGTCATCAGGATGCTCAGCAGCATGGAGTTCTTCTGCAGACTCCTCCTTCTCAGACTCAGAGTCACTGTCCGAGTCATCTGGACTCTCAGCATCAGGTGAGTCATCGTCATCATCATCTCCAGCCACATCACCTTCCCCATCATGATCTTCTACCTAAAACACCAAACGAAGGCCTGTTAAGGAAAACCAAGCACCTCTGGCCAATGTAGAAACTGGGACCAATCCTCTTTTTGTCTGTCTTAGAAACAGCCCACTTAGCTGGGTATAGTAGCGCACGCCTTTAATCCCAGCACTTGGGAGGCAGAGGCAGGCGGATCTCTGTGAGTTCAAGTTCCAGCATGGGCTACATATTGAAATCCTGTCTCAAACAAACAAAGCAACACAAAAAACCAGTCCACTTGATAGCATTAGGTCAATGTTTTACAAACAAATTAAAATTCCTGGCTACTAAGGAGAGACTGAGGACAACCACATCAGGCTTTAAGGAAAACTTCCCAGGGGCTCCCCTGTCTCCCTCCCCTAGCTTGAGAAGCACTGTATTTTCTCTTCCTGAAACAGCATCTATTAGCAAATTAACACTGTACCAGTCATCACAGAGACCACCCAGGAAACAGCAAAGAAACCTAAGCCAGGATTTTAAACTGATATGAAATTATTTTATTTTATCTTATAAACATTTATTCATACCCATTAAAGGTGTGCCTAGAGGTCAAGCAGAATTTACACTAAGCCAACATTAGAAAACTCATTTTAAATCCTTAAGAACATCATTCTGATTATGTAGTGACACAGATGTGCTACAAGAATATTTTAAGTATTTGACAAGCGCTTTCTTGTCTATTAGTCTATTCTTGGTTTTTTCTTTTCTCTATTAGCATTCTTGGCTGCTCCAGCAACCCCAATATCAAAGTGAAACTGATTCTGTCCCAGTCAATGAAAACAAAGTTCCTACCTCACTGAAGCCAAGTCCACAGTGCCGCCGGTATCGGCCTGATAGTTTACTGTCCATGCTCTGCTGGTACTGAGACTCCAGCTCTTCATTAATTTTCTTGTCTTCTTCCCCTGCGTGTCCATTGTACTTTGGTTATGTTTCAGTCAAATTAACAAAAATATCTGATTACACGAAAGACTCACAACACAGATGCTATTCTAGTCAGGCCTGAGTCCTCTAACTGTGACTAACTTCTGCGGTCTGTTGACAGTTTCTATAGCACAGTGGCCACCTAATAAACACAGTAGCTGACAGACATATTTAGGAGCCAATGTTCTGAATTAAGTGTCTAACGGCCACTCTGAAGGTTCTCTCCAAATCACCTAAAAACCTCTGGTAAACAAGAGCACCTGTTTTTGAAAAGAGAATAAAACTGTGAGTATTCTACTTAAGAGAATTCAAGGTCATCTCAAAGGGGCCTGGTAACGGTTCTTTATGCCTGTCTTTGCTTACCAGCTAATAGAAACAAATTAAAAAAGCCCAAGTTATTTAATGATGCAACATTTTTGTGTTTGCACTTACTTCACACTATGAAACAGAACACTTAACAGCCTAGTGAACCCCACTTAAAACTGATGGTCCCCAACAGTGTCCACTCAAGACTCTGGGTGCGGTGCTTGGTGTATAAACATAAAAGCAATTTTAGGTTCCAATCACAAATATTTGTGTTTGGGTTTTTTCTTCATAGATCTCTCAATGTTTTTAGCATTTATTATTCAGCAAGCATACCAAGTGTTGAATTGTTATGGCATTTTCATGCATATATATCATTTCATTTTGTTACAATTCTCAATTTTAAAAGAGGAAGTGTTAAATGCTAAAATGCGTTTCCATTTTGCAAAGCTGATGTTCTGTCCTTATGGAACAATGTAAATCATTCTGAAATAGCTAATGTCAGAAAAATGAGAGATCAACTGATTTCTGAAAAATACTACATAAAATAGATCGGTATAAAGTTAAATGATTTAGTTAATTCATTTAATTTAGATTATGCTGTTAATTAATAGCAACCAAGACTAATGTTTACTTTCTAGCAGATTGAATTCAACTCAAATTCATTTGTAGTTTTTATTAAAAAAAAAAAATCCCATTTTTTTTTTTCTTTTCTGGTGCTGGGAAGCCAAGGCCTTGTACATGCTAGGCAACTCTTTATACCAATAGGATATATTTCCAGTCTCCCTTAATTAACAGAATTATGTACAGAAAAGCGTAAAATACAGATTTAGTTTTTCTATTTTAATTTTTTACTTTCTTACCTGTTCGGAAGTGAGATGTTGATTTGTGATCTCCTATAACAAGACGACCAGTGTGTTCTTTCTGTAAGAAGGTGAAGAATGTATTAAAACTTGAAATTGCTCATTCAATGTAATTACTGGATATCTACTACTATGTAGTGGAAACTATCTCAGGCTTCTGGAATATTCTGAAGGCCAAGGTATCAATCAAGATCCCTGTCTTTATGGAATTACATCCTAGCAAGGGAAGAATTAGAAAGTGGTACACAAACATAATCCATATGAAATCATACGATGCAAGAAGGTAGTGCCATCAAAACAAAACAGAGACTATGGAGACAGAAAACTTAAAGGCTAGAACAGGCTGGATTTTTTTTT
>CABHPQ010148466.1:7174-23080 GCA_902168405.1 Peromyscus aztecus
ACAAGGCTTGGGGAGAACCCCGAGAAAGTAACCCTTAGATCATGTGTTTAGGCAGTGAAGGGCACACGCACCTTTTGTACAGAAGGACCCTTGTGGCAGCAGGCTGAAAGCAGCACACTTTTCCCCCTTGTTTCTTTCCTCTGCATCCCCCCCTCATCTCTACAGTTGTGTGATCAACTCTTATTGTTTGCCTTATTCTCATAGGCACCTCTGAATTATACTATAGTTAAGCTTCTTATTCATGGAGGGTCTATTATGAATCGATGAAAACTCTAGTTCTTTTGAGGTGACTTCTTAACCCTGAGCTACTCTGCTGCCTTTCAGAGGTACCAGTGTCTGGAAGTTGTTGCTCTGCAGCGGTCTGGCAAAGCAGGCTGCCACATGAAGATTGTTGGAGACCCTGCCTAACATCAGAGTGGCCTTATGTTATGTGTTATATAGACAACACCAAAGCTGTGGAGAACTAGCAGATGTGTCTTGAACAGTTAATCCCGGAAGCTCTTAACTGAAGGAGGTCTGCTGTGGACCAGGGATGGAGATTATGGCAGACTCGGGTACACTCTGGAGAGAGGCTTGCTGTGCACTGACTGAGGACAGAGTCGGTTTGCCTCAAGCCTGGTGGTTGCAGTGTTGCTCGCCCTTGACTTCATAACTTCTCCACATTACATCATCTTTTACACAGTAACAGGTTGTTCCCAGATTCAGGCCGCAGTCTAGAGGAAGTCAGTGTCTTTGTTCTGGGAAATGTTTCAGACAGTCTTAAAGGAATCGGATTTACCTCCCTCCTGAATTTGACCTTGGCTCAGAACTCACATGGCAGTGGGCCCAGGATTTCCTAGGAATTTCTCTGCTGTGCCTAAGTGGGTCAGGAGTGCACAGCCTTGCTCTTTGTTCCCTATTGTGTATTGTATCCACAGCATATTTGATTCTTTCTTTAAAGAAAGTGACAGAGGTTATTTTTCCTGTGCATTGTCTACTTTGTGAACCACAGGAACATATTTTAGACTACTTTCCCTTTGAAACAACAGGTGCCAGAAAAGGCACACTCCCTTTAATCCTGACTGGAAATCAGTAGAACTGAAGACTGGCTGCACAAAGGTTAATAATGTATTTCAAAGTCACATGAAATATTTCCATTATTATTCACTTCTTCTTTGTCAGTACCTTTATTAAATGAATAATTTTGCCTTTACATTACTATTTCCTGAATAAGTAAAAAAAACAATGGCATGAAACATAATTATCTTTTAAAAGGATTTTTAAGTGACGAGTCCATATTCGCTAACATCTGCATAACCTTGTTAGATTATATTTTTAATATTACTATGATCTAAGGGTTTATGGAATATTCTAATCAACATAAATGTACAAATATAAAATGTGCATGCATCTTTGAACTAGCTTGTTCAATTCCATCACATGGATATCCCAAAGGACTTAATTGATCATGTAATTCTGGTTCTTTCATTGGCAAACAGCTCCTGCAATGTCGTAGTTGTCAGAGGAAGAACAGTGGTTCACGCTGTTCTGCCTCATGCATCTCTTGGCAAATATTTGTCCTTTATTCATTCCGTGGCAGAGGAGGAGCACGGCTTGCTTTATCTTTTGTAAGAATGGTTCCTGCTGCCTTGCTGAGAACAGATTGTAGACAGCAAGGGTGGAAGCAGGAAGGTCAGTTAGGAATCTGTTAAGCAAAGCAAGCAAGAGATGAGGGGAGTGGACCAGAATGTCAGGACAGATGAGGTGGGATCCCGATCAACTTTTGCAACATGAGCCAGCCTGACAGGTAGAAGCCGAGGGATGAGAAAACCTGAGAAGTTGACAATTGTCAAATTCCTCTTAAGAGGCAGTTAAAGGATTCTGTCGAGCCATCCAGGGGACCAAATGGGGGAGGGGCGTCTCCTTAGCTAACTAGAGTAACTCTGCTTTTCTGCTAATACAATTATCCTGACACTGACTGTACATGAATACCATTCAGAGAGCATTAAAGGATACTGATGTTTGAGCCCTACCATCCAAATTCTAACTTAATTTGTTTGCATTTTGGCCTCTGGGCTATGGGGTTAACTCCTTCATCAACCATAGCTGAGAAGTCACTGTTCCAACATCTTCATTGAACAATTAAAAAAAAAACATTTTGAAATAGGAGAGAAGAGCTAGTGGTAGACCTAGAAATAAGTGATGGCTTTTACATTTAAAATTCTTACCATTCTGTACTCAGCACGTAATACCTTGTGAATTTCTTTGAAGGAATGTCTTCTGCTCTTTGCCTTAACAATGAGGACACCTTTCTTCCTGTCACTCAAGGCTATCATCCAGGATCTCTAGTCTCCCTTCCCTGGTGCAGACAGATGGTCACTTTTGACTGCAGTCCAACTGGTTGAACACCTAAATGTCAAAAACTGTGACTTGCTAGAGCAAAGGCAGTTTTGGTAACATAGTTTCCCCCATGATTTTCCAACCATTAAATGATTCTTGAATCCTGCTTCATATTTCTCAGCCCCTGAGATTCCTTGACTTTTATAATCAATTCTTGCTTCTGGTTGATTCTGTCAGCCCTCTTCTTCCCACCCTCAGTCACATTGATAAATTAAATTTCCTGCTGCTTAAGTGAAGCCAGAGCTTGTAGCCAAGATCCCCATTGACATGGAATGCTTAGGTGGCACTCTTTGGTGCCTTTGTATCATGTCATTGTTCCACCCCATTCATTTGGCAACTGTACACTGTGATTCATTTGTTGCAAAAGAGCAAACAACAAGAATAATGGTCTATTGAACTCTGCTTATTCAATGGGGAATAGATAGCTATGAGCTGGTGCCAGGATCTTTTAGAAGTTATGACAATCGTTTACAAACCAGCACAGCTACCAATAACAGTAATTTTTAAATTATCTACTTCTAGAAAGTACAAAAATTTGATTTAACACTTCTTACATGCCAAGTGTTTGGTTGATAAACAATGCCGTATGTGTAAGATAAAGAACAACACTGGTACCCTGGCAGAATACTAATTTTGGGGCACATTCTACATCTCCATAGGAAGAGGAATTTGGGCTAGCTGTGATCTCCTGGAAGCAGAGTTCAGTGTGGAATTAAAAGTGTGAAAGATTCATCATAGGAGTCTTTCTGTGGATGCTGAAGGAAGGGGTCACAGAGGAGTTAGACTCTTCAGGTCAGGCTGCAATCATGAAATGAAAGGGATAGTAACAACGATTTGTACGATCTCAGGTTGCACTGCACCCCTGAAAATGTGCTGGTTAGAATTTTGTCAACTTGATACAAGCTAGAGTCATCTGGGAAGAGAGAACCTCAACTGAGAAAATGCCCAGCTCAGCTTGTTTGTGGGGGCATTTTCTTGATTGGTGATTGATGTGGGACAGCTTAGCTCCCTGGGCTGGTTGGTGGTCCTGGGTTGCATAAAAAGAGCAAGGTGAGCAAGCCATGGGGGAGAAGCCAGGAAGCACATTTCTCTATGGTCTCTGTCTCCAGTTTCCTGCTTGAGTTCCTGCACTGACTCTCATAATGATATATTGTGAGATGGAAGTGTAATATGAAGTAAACCCTTTCCTTCCCCAGTTACCTTTGGTCATGATGTTTATCACAGAAATAGAAAGCTAACTGAGACACCAGGCTGATAGGAGCTTTAGTGTTGGACTGGTAGCCCTTTGGAACTATCACTGACTGGGAGCAGCCTGAGAAGGCACAGTCTCCATGTGTGCACTGGCATGATCACAAACATGTTGCCACTGGACTGCCTTTCTGGCAGCAAATGTTTTCCTGAAACGAGATGCATGCTGCACAGAAGGCCATAGGCGGCAAGGGAGCAGAAATTTGCTTTTCTAATTTCAAGGTCTCCCTCTCCCACTTGCCTTGACTATTATTCCAAATCACGTAGGGAAGAAGTAAATCTTGTGTGTGCTGTCACTCTGTTTTGGGGCAGCTTAGCAAGGAGTCTTTCAATCTGTTACTTAGGGAGGGTGAGTCTTTGTGAAACATCAATGTGGTTTCCTTCCTTTGAGGAGAGGACAGAGGCAGGCTGCTGGGAAGAACCTGTTTTACTTTCCCAGAACTCTGGCCTTGTTGAAGGCTATTTGAGAGCTCTGGGTCCACCCTTCTCACCCCCTCTGGTCATGTTCTTTTTGACCTCTCTTCTTATGTATCAATTGGCTTCTTTTTTTTTTAACTTGTGTATTTTTCTCTTTATTAAGAAATTTTTTTATTCATTTTACATACTAAACACATATTTCCCTCTCTTCCCTCCTCCTGTCCCCACCACAACTTTCCCTCCGAACCCACCCCCCATTTCCTCCTCTGAAAAGGTAAGGCATCTCATGGGGAGTCAGCAAAGACTGGTACATTCAGTTGAGGCAGGTCCCTCCTCCTGCATCAAGGCTGTGCAATATGGTGATATTTTAATTGTACTGAAATGTGATTTTATTTGTATGTTAATAAATAAAGTTGCCTGGGGGTCAGAGCTAATAGCAAGCCTTAGTAGAAATTGGGTGGTGGTGGTGCATGCCTTTAATCCCAGCTCTTGGGAGGCAGAGCTAGGCGGATCTCTGTGTGTTCAAGGATATAGCCAGCATGGAGACGCATGCCTTTAATCTCAATACCAGCCATAGAAGACCTGGAGGTCTGTAGAGACAGGCAGTGATGAGGAGGTCATGTGGTTGGGTTTACAACCAATGAGAAGGCAGAATAGAAAGTCTATAAAAAAGACCAACAGACAGGAAGTAGGTCTCTTGCTGAAGAGGACAACAGCAGCAGTGAAGGGTAAGGTTTTTATCTCTGACCTCTTGGGCTTTCATCTCTGCATTGGCTCTGTGTTTCTTATTTAACAAGACCATTCATTTACAGTGCAAGGTGTCCCACCATAGGTAATGGGCTCCAAAAAGCCAGCTCATGCACCAGAGGTTGATCTTGATCCTACTGCCAGGGGGCCCCTTAAGCAGGTCAAGCTACACAACTGTCTTGCTTATGCAGAAGGCCTAGTCCAGTACCATGGAGACTCCACAGCTGTTGATCTAAATTTCATGAGTTCCCACTGGTTTGGTTTGGTTGTCTCTGTAGGTTTCCCCATCATGATCTTGATGCCCCTTGCTCATAGAATCCCTCTTCTCTCTCTTCAACTGGACTCTTGGAGCTCGGCCTGGTGCTTGGCTGTGGATCTCTGCATCTGCTTACATTAGTTACTGGGTGGAGACTCTGTGTTGACAGTTAGGGTATTCACCAATCTGATTACCAGAGTAGGCATTTCAGGCACCTTCTCCACTACTGTTAGTAGTCTAAGCAGGATCATCCATGTGGATTCCTGGGAACTTCCCTAGCACCCAGTTTCTCCCTATCCCCACGATGTCTCCCTCTATCATGGTATCTCATTCATTGCTTTCCCACTCCATCTTTCTTCCAGCTCGACCATTACATTCCCTTATGTTCTTATCCCCCATCCCCTACCCTCCATTGTCCTCCCTCATCCCCAGTTTACTTATAGAAATCTCATCTATTTTTCCTTCCCAGGGCAATCTATACATCTTTTTTAAGGTCCTTCTTGTTAGCTAGTTTCTCTGGACCTGTGGGTTGTAGTCTGGTTATTCTTTGCTTTACATCTAGTATCCACTTATGTACATACCATGTTTGTCCTTCTGAGTCTGGGTTACCTCACTCAGAATGATATTTTCTAGTTTCATCCATTTGCCTGCAAATTTCATGGTATCATTGTTTTTTACTGCTGAGTAGTACTCCATTGTGTATATGTACCATATTTTCTTTTTCCATTCTTTAGTTGAGGAGCATCTAGGTTGCTTCCAGGTTCTAGCTATTATGAATAATGCTGCTATGAACGTAGCTAAGCAAGTGTCCTTGTGGTATGATTGAGCATTCCTTGGGTATATGCCCAAGAGTAGTATAGCTGGGTCTTGAGGTAGATTGATTCCCAATTTTCTGAAAAACCACCATACTGATTTCCAAAGTGGCTGTCCAAGTTTGCACCCCCACCAACAGTGGAGGAGAGTTCAATTGGGCTCTTTTTGTATGGAACCATTTTTGGCATCTCTCTTCTTATGCATCAATTGGGCTCTTTTTGTATGTAACCATTTTTACCTTTATGCTCATGCATTCTTTAAAAGTTTCCTCTGGTCTTCCATTCTTCACCAATCACTCTTCTTTTATTCTGCACCTATTCAAACACACGAGTCGCTTCCTCTTTCCTTGAGCTTCATCATTCTGCAACCTGCTTTAGACTGACATCGCTCTCACTGCTCTTTAGAATTCTGTGTCAGGGGCACCAAAGGCTCTCATAATGGTTCTCTGTTCTTTGACCTCAGCACCACCAAACACAGCTGGCACCCCTCTTGAAAAAACAATTTCTGCGGTTTCTATTCATCATAGTCTTCTGGCTGCTGCCTCTTCTGTTCTAGCAGCCCCTTCTCTCACTGTCAGCCAGTTTTCCTCCACCAAATCTAAATTTGAAGTTAAGTCTTGTTTTGGTCTTTGGACCCTAGATGAACTTTTTTTATGGGACAGGGTTGGATTTCTCTCCTGGCATTTCCTAGTCAGAATGCTATGGCCTTTTCAAGTAGGGGATGGTTTTCCCATGTGGAATGTTCTGTGCATTGAAGATTTTCTCATCTCTGTTCTCCAACCAGTTGTTGCTTTTAGTCCTTTTGGTTGCTCTCACTTCCAGAAGCAAACCCCGGAAGCAGAGTTTGCACAAAGAGCTTGTTAAGGAAGAGAGGCAGGAAAACTGGGTGGAGATGAGGAGAAGGGACAAGACCAGGGGAGAACCAAGGTAGAGTAGTGCTTCAGTTTACACAAGTCACAAAGGCCTGCTTCAGCAGCCACTAAGTAAGAGCTATTACAATGCATGGTTATTGTGTGTGTGTGCTTTTGGGAGTATGTGCATGTGGGGTTGCTGGTGTGTGTGTGTGTGTGTGTGTGTGTGGTTTTTAGTGTGTATGTGCTTGATGGTGTGTTTATCTTTTATTTTTTATAATTTATTTATTTTCTTTTTTATGTGCATTGGTGTTTTGTCTGCATGTATATCTGTGTTAGGGTGTCAGATCTTGGAGTTACAGACAGTTGTGAACTGCCATGTGGGTGCTGGGTCCCAGGTCCTCTGGAGTCAGTGCTCTTAACTACTGAGCCATCTCTCCAGCTCCACCATTGGTGTGCTTGTAAGTGTGTGTGTGTGTGTGTGTGTGTGTGTGTGTGTGTGTGTTCCCGTGAATGGTAGCTTTAAGGGTGTTTGATGTGAACGTGTGAGATGTGAACTCCCAAGCACTTTCAGCTGCTGTGCTTCTAGTCAAAGTAGTCCAGAGGCTCAAAAGAAATGTCTATCTCTGAAGACTGCAGCAGGTATAAGCTCTTCTGAGAATACACAATGAAACAAAACCACTCAGAAACTGGGGCATGGACACTCAGCATTAGTAAGAAAGATTCCAGAGGGCCTGTGTAGAGCACAGGTGCAGTCTGCTCAGAGTGTCTCAGGGGGAGCAAGCATGGCACCAGCCGGGTGGAGTGATGCAGAAGGAGGGTGACTGAGTTTCACTGATCATGGAGTGCTTCCTTGCTGACCTGTTTTCTGGAAAGCTCACAGTGGGGTGCCTGGGAGAAACAGCTATAGGAATTCCAAGGTGAGCTCCTAGGAAGTGGCACAGGGGACCACTTCTAGTCTCTGGTGCAGGGATTCCTTCCTGGGGTCTGCTATGTGCCTTGCTTGTCCTCAGACACCTGACCTGCCAATCACTGCATGTTTCTCCTGTCCTTAGCTGCCTGACAGGACCCCTGTGAAGACAGCAGGATTGTTGTGGGCAAACTCATCCATACGTGAGTTCCCATCACTACTGGTAATAACTAGAAATGACTGTTTCACTGTGTCATTCGGTTTGAGATTTTAAATTTAAATCATGAAATTTATTTGATAGTTTTAAAATGGAAAAGAAGAATCCTCCTACTAAGTAACAGGAAACTCCTGAATAAAATATAACATTTATAAGTCCTAAAAGAGCATTGAATACAGGCTGCATAGAAACATACTGCAGGCTCAGGGTAGAGGACAGCAGATGCTCTCTTGTGCAGAATATTGAAAGCAAATGGATAATATCGTCATTTAATTCCAGTACACAAAAGTGATTGATTTTAATATTTTAACCTTTCTTTTTTAACATTTATTTTCCACCTACATTTTCTTATGTGTTATAATAGAAGCTTGTTGTGGCAATAAAATTTGTCTAAAATTTCTTTGATAGTCTTTCCTTCAAATAATGGCCCCTGTTTTCTCCTCTTCAGTGTGAGAAGGAGTAACTGACTCACTTCTAAATAAATAAATAGTGGCTGAACCAGGGGCATATGATGTTGGGTATTATGTCAGCAGAAGCCTGATGCTGGGTCATTTGTACCGTGGAAGCCAGTTAACACGTGGCAGGGTATGCTCAAGCCTCTTCAAGTGCTGGGCCTGTGGAGAGAGCCGTGTGATGACTCTGCCAACAGCCTCCTGAAGGGCATCTGTCCCTAATCCAGGCAAGAGGGTCCTTTTTAGAAACAGATATGATAGCCAGAGAAAATGTCTTAGGTGAACTCGGCCCTGTCCAATGTTCTGACTACAGCTTCCTGAAAGACCCCAACTACCCAACTCCTTACGCATGGAAGAACATGAGATAATGTCTTGTCTAGTGGAATTATTTGATATAACAGTAGACAGCCAAGATAGAGATATCAATATACTCCTGTTCCATTTTCAGAAGGTTCTACAAGTTTATTTACTCATCACAAATAGATAAGAGTCACTGTTTTGCCACGTCTTTTTCAGTTGATTTTAATGATTAAAATATAATTTTTGCTAGTGCAGAAATAAAATTGCTCTAAATTCTAGATTCATTCATTCTCCTTTGGTTAAGTTATAGTTGAAATGTCAGTGTTAATTGATAAAAAAAGTAAAGAAAAGTATTAGCATAAGCACGTCAGAGATGGAAAGCATTAATTTTGTCTTTGCCCTTTATTGAGAGGACTACAAAGAGGAAAAAACTTCTTTATACATTTGTTCTATCACTTGTAAATGTGACTATTTATCTTGTCACTGTAAAGTGGACTTTTTGCCTAAAATATGTTTACTAAGAATGGCAAATGTTTCATGCAATCTTTCCTTTAGTAAACTCAAGGACTATTCATAAGAAACTTTAAATTTTTAAATATTTCTTCAAGGCTACTACATTTGTCAGTTTTGGGATATAGAGCAGTAATTGTTATTGACAGCTTTGTTTATTAAAGACTGTGGCTGTCTTAGTTACTGTTCTATCACTGTGAAGAGATGCCATGACCAAGGCAGCTTACGAAAGAAAGCATCTAATTGGGGACTTGCTTATAGTTTCAGAGGGTTAACCCATGATCATTATGTCAGGAAGCCTGGCGGCTGGCAGGCAGATATGGCACTGGGGCAGTAGCCCAGAGCTTACATCTGGTCCATAAGGCATGACAGAGAAAGAAATTTGTAACTGGGGCAGGTGTGGACTTTTGAAACCTCAAAGCTCATGCCCAGTGACACATCTTCTCCAAACAAGGCCACACCTCCTCCAACAAAGCCACACTTTATCTAAACAAGGCCTCACCTCCTAATCTTTCCTAAATAGTTTCACCAACTGGGGACCAAGCGTTCAAACATATGAGCCTATGGGGGCCATTCTCCTCGGCTCTGAAATAATTGACTACTATGATAGTTAATCTTTACTGGATTTGGGATCACCTAGGAGACACACTTTTGGGTTTGTTTGTGAGGACGTTTCTGGGGAGGTTTAATTAAGTGGATGCCACTGTCCCATGGGCTGGGGTCTCAGAATGAATAAAAATGAGTCAGCTGAGTACCAGCGTTCATCATGCTTTTCCTGACTGGGTGAAATGTGACCAGCTGCCATGGCTTT
The DNA here is from genome assembly GCA_902168405.1 of Peromyscus aztecus. Lineage (NCBI taxonomy): Eukaryota > Metazoa > Chordata > Mammalia > Rodentia > Cricetidae > Peromyscus > Peromyscus aztecus. The sequence goes on from CABHPQ010148466.1 coordinate 17,085, forward strand.
CCTGCCATGATGGACTGTACTCTCAAGATGTGACCCAAGGCCAATCCCTCCTCCTTTGAGTTGCTTTTATCAGCTGTTTTGTCAAGACAATGGGAAACGTAACTAATATAGCTGTAAATGTGCTTCATCTCACAAAACTGTGAGCCACATCCAGCAGATTTCAATAGTCTTGGAGCAGAGGAAATATATGTTTTTCCCTTCTTTCATAAATCATACAGGTCAACAGAAATGATAGAGCAGAATCAGTTCTGTATTGAGGTAATAGAGTCAGATTTTACAACGATGTTTCAACCTTTTATGTATACTCTAGAAAGGAATTGTGTGTACAGAACCTGCTTAAAATGAAGCTAGCATACACAGGAGGAGCTGATGAAGTCCCAACTTTTGGCAGCTGATGGCCACTGTATGGAAGAAAAGTCAGTTTCTTCTGGGATACAACTCCTGAAAGGCTACTCATGTTCTGGTAGATGTTCCTACATCCATGAAGCCTAAGTGGATTCAGTGGGTTAAAGCAACATGAAGTTGGTGTGGGGAAGTGATGGGGGAGATGAAGAGGAGTTGGAGGTGACAGATCAAATGAATTTGACTAAAACACATTATACACATGCACAAAATCCTCAAACAATGAGTCAAAATTTTTAAAAGGGGAAGGAGTTCGTGAATTAAGTCATTGGGAAAGCTTTGAGAAAAATGCGATGTCTATAGTTTTTCAGCAGTCTTGCTTGTGAAACACAGACCTTGTGATTTCTGCTTCCCAAGCTCCTCCATTCTCTCTCACCACAGTTTGAGCTTCTGGAGCTCTTGAGCTGCATCAGGGCTGCTTGACTGAGGGGAGGTGGAGTCAGCATTCTTTGTACACCCTAAAGTTTAATGTAAAGCCACCTTAACACAGGCTGATTAACTCAGGACTCTTAAAAACAAGAAAATAATCCACATCCTCACAAGCACTTTTATGTAGCATGTCAATCAGGATCCTCAAATGCTTTGTTCCTATAGATTTATCTAGTAAAACTACATTAATGAAATCTGCTTTGAATAAAGTCATTTTATTTTCATCTAAATGTTCAAGTAGAAAGTTAATACCTCCAGCAACTACACACATTGTCCATGATGCCTTAGTCTTTTAATATTTTATGTTTATGTTTAAATCCCAATACTTCGATTTAAATCAATCAGTCTATCTGTTTCTCTATCTCCCTATCTATCATCTACCCATCACAGTGCACTTTTGAGACAGGTCTTACTGAGCAGTCCACTGGTGTCACACTTGTGACCCTTCTCTTTCTTTCTCCAGTGCTGGGACCACATGTCTGTGCCACCATACCCCAGTTATTTAAATATATTTTACATTAGTTTTATGTCTGAACTATAGGCTGAGCATTTTTACTCTAGAAATTCAAAACCTAAAATGCTTCAAAATCTCAACCTTTTTGAGCATCAACATTGGCACACAAGGAAAATTTGACATCTGATGTCACATGGCCAATCGCCTTCAAAACGCATCTGCACTAAGGATGCTGTGTAAGACTACCTTCAGGTGATGTGGATGAGGAATAGACAAAAGGTAAATGAACTTGGGTCCTACCCTGAACACATATCATTTATATGCAAATACTTTAAAACCTGAAAAAGAAATCCCAAATCCCAAGCACTTCTATCCAGAACCTTGGATAAGAGATCTTCAGCCCATACATAGCTAAAGAAGATGGAATATGAATCATGTTAGCATTTGTTCAGTTGAAGAAACTACCTAATTCCTCAAGGAACAAGTCATGCCTAATGAAAAGCAAGCAAATAAATACATGCAAGCTTAAATAATAGCTGGCAGTTTGCCAGGCCCCATCACCATACCAGAACTGAAGTTATCTTACTGAGAGCTTATTTTGATACATACTAGGGCCTCATAAAATTTTTCTAAGAAATGTCCAGGCTTTGATAATTAGGAAAGTACAATTTTCTCTTGCCCTTGGATTTTATTATGTTTTGATTTTTAGAAATAAATAGCTCAGCTACATTTATTTCTATTCTCTTAAAAGAACGTGATCTCACAAAGTAAAGAATGGGATCTGTATTTGGCAGAAGCCTGGCTTCTTCTTGACCATAAGGAGCGAAGATCATTCCATTGTCATCAACTCCCTGCAGGGCACCTGTAAAATGTCCCTCTCCCTGATCACCGGATGTTGCTTTTGACGACTGTCCCTGTATCCGACCTGTTGCTTTCACCTCCAGACCTTCCCATGTTGTGTGATGTTAGCTGAATGACACCCCAGATCTGCACACAGTCCTGATTTAGACAGCCATTTTCCTCACTGGTTGCTGATGCTGTACCGGGGTGTTAGCATCCAGTATCCTCCTGAAAGTGCTTCAGGGTTTTCCTAATCCAGCAGTGAGTGGAAACTGGACATCCAAAGAGAATGATCATCTGATGCATAGTTTAGCAAACAGTATGAAGTTGCTAGGCATCAATACTTCTAACCAGTACCCACTTCACCAAATCAGAAGTCTTATGATTATACAAAATGAACAAATCATATGTTTAAAAATGAGCTATAAATGTAATGTTTTTAAGTAAAAAACGATTTCCCTATCATCGTCAGAAACATTTGTGTGTCCTGATGCAAGAGTTCACGCCAGTTGTAACTTCAGTTTTTTCTAGAAAACACAATAGCACAATACAAGCAAGATGGATTGGAAAACAACCCTCTGTTTCCTGTGTTAACTTCTAAACAGCCCCCGCCCTGCAAGTATCCTGTGTTCAATATTAAGTAACCCTCCTGGACCCTGTCTCTAGTGTACTAATTTACTGCTTCGTTTCAGGCACCACTTTGCCTTGAGGGTTATTGGAAAGTGCAAATCTGATCGCAATGCTATTTTACTTAAAACTAAAGCAAATATTTAAAGACAAATATGTTTCATTAGAGCTGCCTGACTGCTTATACAATCCAGACTCCCGGGTGATCTCCTGCCCTGGCCATTCTCCACCAGCCCACTTTGTGACCTGTAGCTGTTCTTCACAGCCTTCCTCCGGTGAGCTTCAGGAAATCTGTCACCAGTTTTCTTTTTTTTTTTAACTTTTTTATTTGTTTTATTTGACAAGGGCATCTTGCTATGTTGGTCAAGCTAATCTTAAACCCCTGCACTTTAAGTGGTCCTCCTGCCTCATCTTCCTCAGGAGCTGAGACTTTGTGTGTGTAATGTCACCCCAGCTGAGTTGATCTGACTTTATGTTATACGCAGCACTGTTTCTAACAGTGATTTGCAGTTATTTGTTCTCTCTGGACGTATAGCTCCTGAGTGTAGAACTTTTATCAGGCTTGTGACCATTGAATGTGGGTGTTACAGAGCATGCGTAGAGTGAGCAAATGGCACCAAACTAAGCAATGAAAAACTAAGCTCCCAAATTGGTTGGAAATGAGAAAGTGATATAGCCATCCGGCTGTATGACACAAACGGTGTCATCTTCTCTTAAAGGCACTGGTGCAGTGGTGACTCAGCAGTCTTAATGGCAGCCCTGTGCTCTAGCTCACTAGAGGAATACCCAGCCCATGCTTCCCTCTTGGAAACCAATACATTTTCATTTTGTTTGTCACTTACCAACCTTGGAGTAAGTTGTTACAGGCAGAGTGATAGAACTGAGAGAGGGACTTCTTTGAGACAGGCTGGCTGGCTGCCCGCGCCAGCTCTCTCTGGAGGGCCATCACTCTGGAGTGCTGTCTGACTCCAGGCTCGCTTCATTGCTTCCACAGCCTTGGCTTTTCATCCAGCACAGAAAAGATCATGTAATCAAACCCATGAGACTGGTGTGTATTAATCAAGACCCCTGTCTATTATTTATAAAGAGAAATACAGCTGGCAAGCAGATGAGACACTCGGATTAGCTGGATACTGTGTTGTTCTTGCCTCCTTAGAAGGGAAGCAAGTATCTCCATTCTCCATTGCTTAGTGGATGTACATGAAAGAAGAGGGTGGATGTCACTAAGCTCGGAGTGTCTTAGGCACAATTTCCCTTTTGACTTTTAGTTGCCTAGTAGACTGGATGATATATTGAGGAGCTGGAGTCATTTTTTCCCTGCTAAAAGATCGTTTTCCCCTCTTGAGGCAAGGTCTCATAGCCCCATTTGACTTGGAACTCTATGTAGCCCAGGCTGGTCTCTTAAATCATGACCCTCCTGGGACTACAGGCATGCAGCCACACCTGGTTAGTTCTTATCTTTTGACTTCCACTTACAGAACCCTGATGCTGTTAGTGTCTGTTAGTCTGCTATTAAGGGGATATTTTCCAGATAAAGCAATATGAAACTATCAATTCAAATTTCAAATTTTCATAGTATAATTATATATTATTTTCTCATCACTGTAACCAAATGCTTGACAAGCAGCAACTTAAGGGAGGCTCATTTTGGCTTGTGGTTTTAAGGGACATGGTCTGTCCTTGGGGGACAGAATGGCAACAAGCAGTTCTGTGGTGCAGGTGTGCATGACAACTGCTTGATCATATCTCCACCAAGACAGGAAGAAGAGAGAGGTCAGAAAGTTGGTTTGCTATAAACTGGAAAGGCCACCCCCCAGTGGCCAGCTTCCTAAACCTCATAGAACAGTACCCAAGGTGGTGATCAGGTATTCAAACATATGGGCCTCTTGGAGTCATTCAAACTATGGCAAATTAGAACCCCAGAAGACCCTCATACAGCCTAGCTCAACTTTATTTGAAATCCCCGCAGCCCCAGCTTTCCTTAAACGTAGTTCTGTTTACTGTATCCTATCCATTATGTAGGAACTCTGGTTTCATTCTTAGAAAGTGTCAACATTATTTATGGGTTTGGGGAGTTAGGTTTTTGTCTCTAATATTGGTGACACATTTTTTGGGTCACTTGGCCTCTGCCACAACCTCGGTAACTGTTGCTATATGATAAAAGTCCTTTGCTTGTAGACAGTCTCTTTCTACGTGCAAACACCATAAACTCAAATTAGTGGGTTCTTACCTGCAGCTTAAAAAATTCAAGTAGAATAGATAGTATTGGAATGCAAGGATATAGTAAAAATAAATACAGTTTTAGATCTATTCTGTGTTTTAGATTGTGATATCAATTTTAAAATCTAATTTCTGGTGACCAAAATGTGCAAACCACTCCTCAGAACTCAGAGCCTCACTCTTAGAGATTGGAATAATTGTGTTTCAAGGGCTGGGAAGTCTATTTAAATAGACACTTGGCCATGAAGAGTCATATTACTGAGAGAACAGTGTGTGTTGGCCAGAGGCCTGCAGAAACATCTCACATCGAGGAGAACGCTGCTGACAGTGGTAATATGGGTGGTTTTCACAATCATAACACAGAGTGAAGAAATCCCAACAAAAAAAAACAGCTGTGATGTACTTCCACCCATGGGAAACCCTAGAAAATACTGCTTTCTGGCCATGATTTCAGAAAGGAGACACAAGGCATGTGATGCCCAACATGGGAAGAAAAAGGGGCAGGGAGGAGAGGCAGTGGGAAAAGAGGACTCTGGCTGTCACTGAACCTCTGTTGCTCAAGTCTTCCTGTTAGACTGGTCTGTGGCTTCATGACAGTTAGAGAAATGCTGTATTAAATGGATCAAGTTCCACAAGGGACAAGGCCACAGTGACCTCTGCTCAGAGTCAGTCAGTCAGAACAAATGAGGGAATTTTCATATGAATTTCTCATTTTTTCTTAGAAAATTACTTTTATAAGCATAAAATGCAGCATATATATGGCCATTCAAGATAAGTTGTTGGCAGATTCTTGGAGACATGAATGCATTTTTATTTCTTTTGTATAGGATCCAGCTGAATCTATCTGTGGACAGGCAGCACTATGTATCTGGTGTCAGAATGCATCATTGATCCACCCATCATCCACCCATCCATCCATTTACCCATCTACCCATCCATCCACCCATCCATGCACCCACCCATCTACCCACCCATCTATCCATCCATCCATCCATCCATCCATCCATCCATCCATCCATCCATC
>CABHPQ010148466.1:31301-50555 GCA_902168405.1 Peromyscus aztecus
CACACACAGACACATACACACACAGTCACACTGCACACACAGACACACAGACACACACACAGACACATACACAGAGACACACCACACACACAGACACATACACATACACACACAGAAACACACAGAGACACATACACACACACATACACAAAGAGACACACCACATACACACACACACACACACACACACACACACACACACACACACACTAGCATGCTGGGAGGTCAGAGGACAAGCAGTAGGAGTAAGTTCTCTCTTTCTGTGTGTCTGGGACATTGAACTCAGGGGCCTGATGTAATGCACCTTTTCCTGCCAAACTACCTTATGGGATCTTTTCTTAATATAAATTTTTTATTAATTTTTTATATACCATATATTTTGATCACGTTCTTTCTCTTCCCCCAACTCCTGCAAGATCTTCCTCTCCTCCCTCTTCACCCAACTTAATGTCATTTTTCTTCTTGAAAAAAAAAAGCCTCCAAAACAAAAATAACAACAACAACAACAACAACAACAACAAACCCAAAGGTCAAAGCAGACAAACAAAAAAACCCCAACAAGACAAAAAATACCAAACCCAACCAAAAGCATGTGATATCCCCCCAAAAGAAAAAGCCCCACAATGGAATCTGTTTTGTGTTGGCCAACTGCTCTTGTGCATGGGGCTCTATGAGTTGGCAGTCTCTGTATGTTCATATGTGCGTCAGTCCTGCTGTCTTTGGAGACAGTGTTTCTTTGAAGTCCACCACTTTTCTTTTGCAATCTTTTCATCTCTTCTTCTGGGAAGATATTTTTGTCTAATTGATGATGGCCATTCTTACTGGGGTGAGGTGATATTTCATTGTTGCTTTGATTTGCATTTTCCTGGTGGTTAGTTGAGATTGACATTTTTAAATATACTAATTGGTCAACAAAGGTTTAATAAAAGAAAAATAATCTCAACAGAAATGTCTGAGAAAAATATTCTGAATGTGTAAATGTCTCAGTCAGGGCTGCTATCACTGTGATGAAACACCACGACCAATAGGAAAGGGTTTTTTCAGCTTACGCTTCCATATCACTGTTCAGCCTCAAAGGAAGCTGGGAAAGGAACTCAAAACAGGGCAGGAACCTGGAGGCAGGAGCTGATACAGAAGTCATGGAGGATGTGGAGTACGGCTTACTGGCTTGTTCCCCATGGCTTGCTCATCCTGATTTCTTATAGAACCCAGGACCACCAGCCCAGGGATGGCACCACCCACAATGGGCTGGACCCTCCCATATCAATCACTAATTAATAAAATGTCCTACAGCCTAATCTTATGGAGACAGTTCCTAAATTGGGGTTCCCTCCTCTCAGATGACTCTAGCCTGTGTCAAGTTGACATAAAATTAGCCAGTACAGCAACATTTCCAAAACCATAACATTGATGTTTTTCAATCTTCTAGTATTTGCGGCCAGCTTATCATGTCTTCTAGCTTTTGTTTTGAGTGTTAGACCCATTGTTCATTTGTGGTATGGAGCCAAGGTCACAGATATTGGGCATGTGAAATGAAAGCATAGGAATTAAAAGGGGGGAAAGGTTCACATTACAGCAGCAGAAACCAGGTCTCAGAGTTAGGGGTGGGGATGCCTGCTTCTGCTGTGAGCATCAGTTAAGAGCCATGCTGGAGCGGAACTCAGGTCTCCTGAATCCAGCTCTGCATTTCTAAGTGATAAAGACCATCTGTCTTAGGTAGGGTCTCTATTGCTGAGAAGAGACACCATGACCATGGCAACTCATAAGGAAAACATGTAATTGGGGTGGCCCACTTACAGCTTCAGAGGTTCAGTCCATTATCATCATTGTGGGGAGCATGGTCATGTGCAGGCAGATGTAGTGCTGGAGGAGTAACTGAGAGTCCTATGTCTTGCAGGCAATAGGAAGTTGACTAATACACTGGGCAGTATCCTGAGCACAGAAACCTCAAAGCCCATCCCCACAGTGACACACTTCCTCCAACAAGGCCGTACCCACTCCAACAAAGCCACACCTCCTAATAGTGCCACTCCCTATGAGATTATGGGGGCCAATTACATTCAAACTACCACCCCATCACTGTAAGCAGCCAGTCAGCATTTGTTGTCACTATCTAAGTACCCCCATTGACTTCATCCTGACAACACATTCAAGGTGGATGCTATGGCTGTCCACAGTTTACAGACAAGGAACTGCACAGAGGCCTGGGACTTCAGTGTTTTGTTTTTTTCTGGGACACATTAAGTGGAAGGAAGGAGGGATACTGCAGAGAGCAGGGCTTTGTTTCTCTTTGTGGTTTTCATTGCTATTTGTCTTCTCAGTGGTGTGCATATGTGGAAACATTTGTTGGTGCTCTCTCTGCCTTAGGTATACATCTTAGTGGACAATCCCTCAGGTACCTCGCTGTCCCAGCCTGGTCCAGAAGCCTGCCTGGCCCCTACACTGCACGCTTTTGGCCTTCCATCCACAGTGGCACTCTGACTCCTTCTGCATGCTCCACTGACCTCTGCTGGCCTTTGCTGCAGAAGTTTGCTCCTTGTTGATCTCCTCAGGGACACTGTGGGAGCTAGGCCTGACATTTACACCGGTGCCATGACTCTCTGAAGGCCCACTCACCAGCTATGGCTTCCTTGGACCCTTGGGAGCTGCCACCCTACCAGCAACTCTGAAACACCCTGGCTCAGGCAACCCAGCAAACTCCTCATCATTTGGTAGGGAGCAACTCTACCTCCTTTGATGATCTTGGGGCTGAACCCCCCTCTCAAGTTTCCCCTTCCTTCATAGCTTTCCCTTGGTCCAAAAAATTCTTCAGAGTTTTCTATCTACCCTTATAGTTACTTTCCTGTCACAGATGAATAATTTTTATATTAAACCTGCATTTAATCACTGTGGGATTATTTCCTGATTGGACCTCGACTTCCACAGTCCCCAGCTTCCCAACAGTAAATACTCTGCATCTTTCAGGACTTATTTCTGGGAGAGGCTATGACACATGTCCACCTATTGCCCTTTCTTTTTATGATCAGAGTGAACAATTTTATCTCTAATAACTGATTGACCTAACATCACATTGGTTCATAAACACATTCATTGGTGGTTTGTTTGTTTGTTTGTTTATGTATTTATTTATATTTATTGAGACAGTGTCTCATTATACAGTCTTGGCTGGAATGGAGTTTGCTATGTATACTAGGCTGGCCTAGAACTCCTAGAGATCTGCCTGACTCAGACTCCTGAGTACTAGGATTAAAGAAGTGTGTCACCACTGCTAGCAGGCAGTGTATTTACTATAGTTTGGGTCTGAAATGTTCTCTGAAGACCACATGTTTGACTCTTAGCCTATGTCAATATATACAGGTGTTACAACCTTCTGGAGATGGGACCTAGGGGGAAACGTGAATGTCATTGGGGACCTGTCAGCAAAGGGCAGAGTGGCACCCTGTCACCTATTTGCTTCCTGGTTGTATTTATAATTATTTATCTCAGTTGTTTCATTATAGCAACTGGAAGCTGACCAGAAGCACAGTATTTCATGTATGATGCTAGAACATAGAAGATGGATTAAGTCAACCTCTGTCATGATGAGCTCAGGGTTTGTAAAAGAAGTTTAGTAGAATGCATGTGATAACTACTGAGAAATGAACAGTAATCTTCATGGCAGAATGGCTCTTCTTACCCAAGGAAGTCAGAGCAACAGTGGTTGGAATGGGTCTCTCATGAGTTTACCCATCTGCAAAGTATGTGAAAATCTTACGTAGATGGCTGTGTGGTTAACTATATGACCACAGACGAAAAATCTGATTGCCTTTCACTATGTAGAAGTAGACTGTCAATGTGCTAGTGGAGGGAAAACACAGAAAGGCACAGTGTCATCATTGGGCTGGTGGTCAGAGGCCAGGATCATTTTGGTTTTATAATAAGCCTCCCTGGGAACACTAGGAGCAGAATACATTCTGTGGAACCAAGCATCTCTGCCTATCATTAGAGGCCACTGGATTGCATTCTTCTTGAGATCTTCCACTTTTATGTGGATGACAGTTTGACAGAATGCATTGGAAGAGTACATGCAAGAGTTGCGAAATCCAAAATACTTTAAACAAGAGGCATTCTGAATGTGATTTTAAAAGTGTGTTTGGTAATGTTTGGCTAAAAGACAAAAAACCCCTTGGAGGTCTCAGAATACTGTTTTTTTTTTTTTAATTTTTATTTGGGTAAGTTGGCACATTCATTGTCTGACTTGTTCCTTAAGAAATGCATATAACCAAACATTGCTGGTTCTGCAATGCTCTTTTATATTTTCTGAGCAAATGACAAATTCAAGGGCTGACAGCCCTGAGAATCTGGAGCTTCCCTGATCACACTGGAGATTCTAGGAGGATGTTGCTGGGGATCAAATGTGAGTGTGTGTGTGTGTGTGTGTGTGTGTGTGTGTGTGTGTGTGTGATCATCAGGCCCTATGTCTTGACCATTCTCCAGAGGTTAGAGAGAAGTGCTAAGAAAATATATTCTCATTTAATATCAAGAACAAGGAGTGAAATATCTGGAATCTCATTGCATTCATTTAGCTGTACAGAGTTGCTGAAGGTCTGAGAGAATACTAGCATTTGACATTACTCTGTGTCTATACTATTATACCAGAGGTGGCAAAATGGGCTTTTCAGTAGATTTGACTTTTCAATCTGTAATAGCTTACTTCTATCATGGGCAAGTGGCCTTTGAGTGGATTTATCCTGCCTGAAATCTAGCTCCAGCATTTAACATTTGTGAAAGCTCCGAAAGTTTACTTAAACTCTCTGAATCTTAAGTTCAGATCTCTCTAAAATAAGACTGGCAATAGTGCACCTACACTGTTGTATTGAAATTATATATATATCAAGAGTTATGTCCAAGAAAAAGAGCGTGCTAAAGCTTATTACAATTGTTACACCAAATAACCTCTAGATACAATATGGCAGACAAGAAGGGTATGTGTAACCCTTGAACTGATAACTTATTAAACATTTGTCTTTGGGCTAGCCCCGTGGTTATCTTTGAATTCTTGGGTTTTGTTTTATTTGTGAAAGTAAACTCATAATGTCTGCTTTCTCTTTTATAAAGTTCCCACAAGAATGAATTGAGAATGTATATGTGTGACCACTCTGTGCACGTCATGGGCCAACAGAACTTACTACTGGGAGTTGGGCTTTTTCCTTTCATTTTCTCTTGTTCCTTTCCTCTAGTATCCTGGCACACAGAGGGAGTTTAGAATAAGACATAAGACGTAGCAAGAAGACAGAAACCTCCTTAGCATATGGCATGTCTTGTCCACAGCATGATGTGCCGACTCCCTTTGAAGCAGCCTGGATTCTGTCCAGTTCTTTGCCTCTTTTGCTACTATCTCAGTTAAAGACACCAGCCACCAAACATTGTTAAGAAATGCCTCTTTATTGGCATCCTGCTGCTCTTCCTAATCCCTTCCAAGCCACTGTCCATTCAATTTCCAGAGTCCCTCTCCTGTTTAAAGTCCTCGATAATTTCCCACCTCACTTAGCAGTGGATCTGAACTCCTCTCGTGGTCCCCGCTTCCCTCCTGTTCTCATCTGCCGCTACTTCTCTATTGCCTCATGCGCCTGCCTTCTTGAGAGCATGATCCTTGTTAGCTTGCCTGCTTGGACTTTGCTTCCTCTTGATGGCTTCCCCTAACTCTCCTGCAGCTGGTTGTTTATTGTTCTGAGCTTTCCCTAGAGAGTGATTCTTTGTTCCTGGACTTTTGTTACATATTTAAGTTTTGTCCATAGCTTTTTTTTTTTTTTTTATCACCAATGGATATTTTCCTTGAAGCTTAGCTTTAGAAGAATAGTGTGCTGTATTAGTCAGGGTTCTCTAGAGTCACAGAACTTATGGAATGAATCTCTCTCTCTCTCTGTCTCTCTCTCTCTCTCTCTCTCTCTCTCTCTCTCTCTCTCTCTCTCTGTGTGTGTGTGTGTGTGTGTATGGGAATGTATGTATGGGAATTTGTTGGAATGACTTACAGGCTGCAGTCCAACAATAGCTAGCTGTGAATGGAAAGTCCAAGAATCTAGTAGTTGCTCACGAGGCTGGATGTCTCAGCTGGTCTTCTATACATGCTGGAATCCTGAAGAAGTAGGCTCCAATGCCAGTGAAGGAATGGATGTTCTGGCAAGGTGAGGGCAAGCAGACAAAGAACAAATGAAACCTTCCTTCTTCCATTGTCTTCATATAGGCTTCCAGCAGTTGTGGCCCAGATTAACAGTGTGCCTTCTTGCCTCAAGATCTGGATTAAAGACATGTACCATTCCACCTCAAGATCCAGATCGAAGGTTTGTTCTTTTCCTGCCTCAAGATCTAGATCACAGGCGTGCCCTCCATTTCTGGATTGTAGTTCATTCCAGATAAGATCAAGTTGACAACCAAGAATAGCTATCACATGTGCCCTGTGTCTGCTGTATTTGACTTTTTTTCTGGGACCTGAAAAGCTCTTGCTCTATAATGGAAGAGTGTGTGAAATTTAACTCTGAAATGAAGTAGTATTTGCAAGGAAATGCCTTACTATTATCACTATTATTATGTCTTATGTGTGGAAGATTCTAAGGAACCATGTGCTCCCCCAGGACAGAGCATCAAAAGTTTGAGTATCTTCTTCATCTATCTACTCATGGAACTCAGGATAACTCAACACTTCTAGAAGAATGTAGAGAATGCCTGTTGATAGGATTAAGATGTTGAAAAAAAAGTTAGTGGAGAGAAAAGTTTAGAGCCTTCTTAGAAGCGGAATCTACTTGCTGAAGTAAAACGCCTCAAAATATCCGAATGTTCCCAACAAAGTGGTAAATATTCATAATAATCACAGATTATTCTCAACAATCTGCTAAATATTCATACACGACAACAGCATGAGCAAGTCTCAGCGCTGTGACAGTAAATGGAAAAACCAGAGAAGAGCCATGTACATGAAGTCGATGAGCAGCAGAAGCAATCTATGGGGGCTAACGTCAGAGGGGCAATTACCTTGACTATTGATTGGAAAGGGGGCCACATGAGCTTTGTAGAATGCTGAGGATACTCTACATCTTTTAAAAACTTTAACTTTAAAAAGAATTATTAATTCATTAATTTGTTATTTTTATGTGTATGAGCATTTACCTGATTGTATGTATGTGCACTCTGTACATGCCTGATGCCCTTGAAGGCTAGAAGAGTGCATTGGATCCCCTTGAACTGGAGTTGCAGACAGTTGTGAACTGCCTGATAATGCTGTTGGGAACTGAACCTGTGTCTTCTGTAAATGCAGTGTGGTGGTTTGAATGAGCATGGGCCCATAGGTTTATATGTTTGAATGCTTGGTCCCCAGTTAGTGGAACTGTTTGGGAAGGACTAGGGGCTTTTTTGGAGGAGGTATGTCGCTGGGGTTGGATTTTGAGGTTTCAAAAGCCCATAACTGGTTCAATCTCTTGCTCTTTCTGCCTGTATCTTGCAGATCACTTGTGAGCTTTCAGCTACTTCTTCAGGACCATGCCTGCCTGCCTGCTGCCATGCTCCCCACCATAATAATAATGGATTAATTCTCTGAAACTGTAAACAACCCCCAAATTAAATGCTTTCTCTTATAAGTTGCTTTGGTCATGGTGTCTCTTCACAGCAGTAGAACACTAATTAAGACATGGTAAATGCTCATAATTGTGGAACCATCTTTTCAGTTCCAAGCAGTATACTGTATCTTGACGGGAGAGCTAGTCATATGAGTGTCTCATGTAAAAATATTTCTCCTGTCATGTGTAATATAACTCAATATAATATTGGAAAAACCCATAAATTCAGTCATTAAAAAAAAAGACTAAGGAAAGGGACTGGGAGGGAAAAGAAGCATGAGAGTGATTGGGCTGTGGACAGTCATCTAAAGTAGATCCTCAGTGAAACCATCATCCCTGGGTTCTGTGGGCAGGTGGGATAAGCCAGAAGTAGACTTGACTTTGAGACTTCACCCATATGTCATCTAAGACCTACTCATGGGGTCCCACTCCAGTAGCCAGAGGAAACTGAGGAGTCCCAACACCATTTCAGTCAATAGGCCAACGTCAAAACAAGCCCAGTTGGTTCTGAGCTGTGGAGTTCTAAAGAAACAGTGCAAACTGACACACATCAAATGCAAATCTTAGGTTCAGTCACAGAGAAGACACAAGGACAGGGACTCCTTTTTATACTTTTAAACAGGAAAGTTTAAATTTTTGATGTGTTGTCTTGAAGAAGCTTCTACAGTAGAAAGTAATCAAGGAAAAAGCCCCCATGGTTTAACTAACCTCTTTGTATAGAAACCCATGTTTGTCTCTAGTTTAAAACATGTAATGTCTTTCTCAAGTATCCTGTTCCTCTGAACTCTTGGTAGGGAAGGCTGTGGGAATAAGGTCACTTGGCAGGAGACAGGACCTCCTGAGGCTCCTATAACCATTTAATTAGACGAAACAGCAAAACTAGGCGATCTTGTCTTGGGTGACTTTTGTTATCCATAAATTATGGGGCAAATATTTTTTTCCTTGTGGAGTGGAGCTAACTTCTCTCCAACTGGCTTCAACAACTTGACAATATATTTTGTCTGGTTCATTTTATTTCTGAAGATGCAGGAGGTGAGGCTGAAAAGCCAGTCCAGATGCCAGTCCCCTTTTTCACTTCTGCACGTGGACTTTGCATTTCCAGGAGCCCAAATGGCTGTCATTTCAAAGGACATCATGCCCAGGACTCTGTTTGAAGACTTGAGGATGGATTAAAGAGATAGCTTGAGAAGCATGGCTTGTTTCTTTATTTTTACAAAGCAAAACAGCTTGCCTAGTTTGCAATCCGCAGCCATCCAGAGTTGGGAGGCATTGCACAAAGCGGTACTTCAATTTTTTTGTCCTTTGTAGGTCCCTGTGGATTCCTCCCCTTGTCACCCTGTTCTGTCTGAGCATTCTTTCATTTATTTATTTTTTGATTAGAAAATTTTATTTTTGTTTTGAATTGTGTGTATTTGTATGTGGTTATGTGCATGCGTGCAGGTGCCTACAGAAGTTGGAAGAGGTCATCAGGTACCCTGGAGTTAGAGTTAGGTGGTTGTGACCCACCTGGCATGGGAACTAAACCTGGGTTCCTTTCAACAGCAATATGTATTCTGAACCTCTGAGCCATCGCCTCACCCCCTGTCTGAACGATCTCTGTCTAAGCTTTGTCCTCTCTGTTACATTTCTGCTGCTGTGATGAACAGCACAACCAGCACAATTTAAGGAAGCCAGAGTTTCCTTGGGCTTTCAGCTTCAGAGGGGTGAGCTCCATGGTGGGCAGGCATGGCAGAAAACAGCAGACATGCTGGCAGGGATAGGTAGCTGAGAGATCACATGTCCAACCGGAAGCAGAAAGCAGAGGGATGTCAAACAGGAAGTAGGGTGAGCCGATGACCTCTCAAAGCCCACCCCTAGTGGTGTAGTTCTTCCGGCAATGGCCAACCACCTCACCAGACAGCGACACCAACTGGGGTCCAAGTATTCAAATACCTAAGCCTGTAGGGAACAGTCCCGTTCAAACCCCCATAACCGCCGACGTTCGTCCTGACTTCCCCAGCAGTGTCTGCCCGTGGAGACGTGTTATTATCAAGAACATGTGTATGCCTTTGGATTGTTTTTTCTCTGTCCATATTGGATCTTGGGCCACGAGAGATACTCCTTAGTTATTTCTAGGTTTACCCCATAGTCACCTAATGTACTTACAAACTGGCTAAGCCTGTGCTGGGCACCGCCATGTCAATAAACAATTAAGTATCTGCTACAGGTGATAGCTCAAGGTCCAGTAGCTCTTGAGATGGAAAAACCAAAAAAACGGAAAAGAATGAGTGTAATGCTTTCAGAATGTCACAATAGAGGAGTCTTTGTCCCTTCCCTTCAAATCTGGCTGGGTGTGTTGTTGCTTTGACACAATGAGAACACAGAAACACAGCTCCATGGCTTCTGAAGGTAGAGAGTCTTAGGTCACGTGTGGATCCCTGCTCTCTAGCAGGTCACTCTCTAGCTGCTCCACTTGGGATACTTCTCCAATAGACTCAGTTACCATGATGTGAGAGGACCAGTTTGCATGTTGAGGTCACATGTGTACAGGGGTCCTGAACACTAGTCAGTCCAGCTTCAAGTCATGCAGTAGGATGTGTGAAGGAAGAAGTGCCCATTTAATCGCTAGACTTCCCTCTCTTCCCAGCTGAGACCTCAGACACTGGAGCAGACCAACCTGTTGCGACAGTGCCCTCTGAATTCCTGCCTTTTATAATAATGAGATGGAATGATGTTTCACCTTCACAGTTTGTGGTGTGGCAATAATACCCAAAGCAGAAGACTCCTGGGTTCTCTGTTCTGCTTTGTCAGAAGGGATGAGAGTGACCCTGTATTATGGTTTCAATCTGAATTATCCTCACTCTAGGCTCATGTTGTGAATAATTTGTGGCACTGTTTTGGGAGCCTGTGAAGCCTTTGGGAGGGCGCTTGGCTGGTGGGATAAGTTCAGTAGGGGTGAAATCCTTTTTCTAGCCTGTGCTCTCTGCTTCCTGGCTACTGTGATGTGAACCGTGTCTACCTCCTGTTACCGCCATCATGACCTCTGCTTCTGCTTCTGTTCCAAGTGTGGAGCTCCTCTGCCGTGCCGTTCCACTCTGCTGGACTTCAGTACTGTACAGGAAAAGTTCCTGCACGCACAGGAATGTCTACGGAGTTCATCTCTAAAGAGGTAGCTGACAGCCTCTTGTGGTTGCCAAGCACCTGAAATGATGCCGGTGCAGCAAGGAACTAGATTTTAAATTTTATTTACATTAAATTAGCTTAAATTTAACTAATTATGCACGGCAATCAGTTGCTATATTGGCTACCATCGCTGTGTTTTAGTTATCCTTAACAATACTGTGTTTTGGGGATTATAGCCCAGTGAAGACGGCCTGCCCAGCTGAGGTCTTGTTTTAGAGGCTTTTGTATTGGTGGCAAGTCAGATGCTGTCTTGTCTCTCTTTCCAGTTGACTTTGAAGGCTTCAAATAAGAACATGCGTGTCTCTTCAGCATGAGTGGGGCCACTATAAAACCTGTGGTAAGAAACACTTCAAGGCACTGGAAAGAAATGGCTCAGTGGTTAAAAGCACTTGCTGCTTTCTCAGATAACCCAAGTTTAGTTCCCAGCTCCCACATGGTGGTTAACTGCTCTCTGTTAACTCCAGTGCCAGGGGATCTGATGCCCTCTTCTGGCCTCCTTGGGTACTGCATGCATGTGATGCACGCACCGTACATTTAGGCAACATACATAAAATATAAACAAATTTTGAAAAGAAACGCTTCAATTTATTTAGTTTCTATTATGAATCAGGGAACACACTAGATGTCTAATTAAATAATGTATTAAACAAGTGCAAGCATCTATTACATGTCTAACAGCTTGTTGTTGCTAGTTCTGGAGATGTAGCAGCTGCCTGTGTTCTAATGGAGGAACTGTGTCAAGGAGACAGCTAACACACACATACTTGGAATAACAGGTTAGATGGAAAAGGTTAATGTTGTAGGAGAGGGGCTCAGGTCAGGGATCAATACAGAATATCTTTTGAAATGGAAGTGATCTAAGACATGACAGACACAGGTTTATAAACCGACCCAAGGGAAGAAAGCAGGTAGCCATGGAGTTCACCAGGAGAAAGGACTTCTGGCAGAAGCAAAAGCAGCAGCTGTAGGCTATCTAGCTTGGTGTGTGTGTCAAGGACTATCAAGAAATCTGGTAGGATGGGCAGGAGGGAGTGAGCAGAGTGAGCAGTGGATGAGGCCAGGGGAAAGAAGTAAGCAAGGCTAGGTGGGCCCTTGTAGAATTTGTTTCCTTTGGCATGAGAGAAGCCGTGGAGAGATTCCAGCAAGAGAACAGTGAGCTCTGATGCTGACTGTCAAGGAATCGCTGTGGCTGCTGCACGGAGAACAGGTGGTAAAACTGCAAAGATGGGAGATGGGCGTCCAGGCAGGACCTATCCTGACAACCTGTAGTGAGCTGGGCTAAGGGACAAGAGCTACAGGAAGTAGGTGGAGGACAGGCCTCCGACTGCTGCAGTGTTGACCTTCATGAGCTTTTTGCCTTACATGGCTTGTTAAAGGAAGGCATCCTGGAGGGTGGATGATAAAATAGGAAACATGGCGATATGCAAATGAGTGGGTGTGGCTGGTATTGTCAGGTAAGGCCACAGTCTCATGTTTGTGGTGCCATTGGAGAGCTCCCTTCTTTAGGAAAGTAGCTCTACCTTCTCCTATTATGTAAAAGTCATTGTTCTTAGAAGAAAAAAAATCATTTATACTTATGCTTAATATTGAAGTGGGCTGAATTAACGGACATTTAACTTTCCTTGTCCATGGGAAGCCCCTTGGAAGTAATATGGATGTCCTAATTCTTTCAAAGATTGACACAATTTCCCTGTAAATCCTAGCCACCCTTCCTGTGATCACCTGGTCACCTGGATGATCAGCAGGATCACAAATATCAGAGGCGAACAGTACGTCGGAGATTGTAAATAATTCACTTCCCTCATCATGGGGATTCAAGTGGTGTTTGGAACTTTTTATATTAATGAGCTTGGTAAAAGTGAAGTTGTGACTTGTCCAAAGTCACACTGTGGAGATGGAGTTGGGAATTTAGAGTCCCCATGTGATACAAACAGTCTGTCCTGACTGCTCTTCCCTTCCTTGTCTTATTCTTTTTACCTTGCGTCTTCCCCTTCTAGTCCTGGTCTTGGACAGTTCTGTCAAGAACTAAGTGTCAGTTTCTCCCTCAGGTGTATGAGGGTGCTAATTCCCACTCTTGACAAGTGAGGTGAGAATTAAGTGTGATAACAAGGTGTAGGGACTGGTACTCACTAACTTTCTATACATTTTGTGTTCATTAGGTTTTTTTGTCTCCTTGACACAAACTGGAGTCATCTGGGAAAAGGGAACCACAATGGGGAATTGTCTCCATCAGAATGGCCCATAGGTCAGTCTGTGGACCATTTTCTTGATTAACGATTGATGAGGGAGGACAGTCCAGCCACATGAACTGTGCTACCCCTGGGAAGATTGTCCTGGGTTACATACGAAAGCAAGCTGAGCAAGCCATGGGAAACAAGCCAGTAAACACTGTGTTTCTATGTTTCTGCTGCAGTTCCTGCTTCTAGATACCTGCCTTAAGCTCCTGCCCCCACTTCTGTTGATGGAGACCAGAATAAGATGTTGAACAACCTCTGCCCTGTTGCCTTGAGACAGTGTCTCTCACTGAACTTGAAGCTTGCTCTTTCAGCTAGGCTGACAGGCCCAGGAGCTCCTGGGATCTGCCTGTCTCTGCTCTCCAATGCTGCGTTACAAACGTGTGCAGCCATATCTAGTTTTTCACATGGGTGCTAGACCCAAAGTCTGGCCCTCATACTTGTAGAAGAAGTTCTCTTTTTGAGCCATCTCCAAGTTCCTTGGCTTTAATATGTGCATTATTAATTCTTTGAGAATTTCCTGTCTGTATACTATGCATTTTGATCACACTCATTTCCGCTCCTGTCCTTAACTCCCTCCAGATCCGTGCTTCACCCCCTCCCAACTTTATGTCCTCTTTTTTTTATAGCCCCCAAAGTCCATTTTGTGCTACCCATGTACTTATGGGTGTGGGGCCATCCACTGGAATATAGAGAGCTTAGCAGGGGCCACACCCTCAAAGAAAACTGACTCTTCCCTGAAAGCCATCAACTGCCAATATCTCCCTAGCATGAAATGGAGGCTTGTGTGCCTCTGTCTCACCTGTGGTGGAGGCTGACTGGCTCAGTCATGTGCAGGTCTTATGCAGGCAACCACAACTGCCGAGTTCGAGAATATAGTCCTATCATGTCCAGAAAACACTGTGTAGATGTCCTCCCTGACATCTGGCTCTTAAAAATCATTCCACTCCCCTTACCATGATGGTTCCTGCGCCATGCATGGAGGGGTCTGATATAGATGTCCCATTTTGTAGTTGGACATTCCACAGATGCATACTCTTTGTGTGGTTCTGCATTAACCTCTACCCACTACACAAGAAAACTTCTCTGATGAAGCCCAAGAGTGGCATTAACACACATGTTGAATACTATGTCCATTTAGCAAAATCATAGCAATAGGCTTACCCCGGGTCCTAGGAGCTCCTCAGCCATGGGCTCTGGTCAGACTGACAGCAGCACTCATGTGTTTTCTTCTGCGAGGCAGACTTTCCATCCAGTCAGTAAGGGATTGTTTATTCCCATAGCACGCATGCCGCTATTGTGCTTACGGACCTATCCTGCCACACCAGTTGTTGCCATGGCTTTCAGTGTTCACAGCTGGCTAACACCGCTGAAGACTTTTCTTCCCCAGCACTGCACATCGCCTTCCAGTACTATGAGAGCTACAGGCTTACAGATTCTATCACCTTAGTACTGACCACGTGGCCAACATCTGAAGCCCTGGCAGGCACTCACAGCAAAGGCCACGAGAGGACTGGAGGAGCACTGCTTTGCACTTCAAAGAACATAAGGCAGAATTGCATCATGAAACGTTCACTGCTGTTTCCAGGGATTGTGGTCACCTGTGTACAGGTGACAGCAGGCACGTGGTCTTTTTCTTTAGGCCACTGCTACCCTCAGGAGTCATTTCTGGAAACAATACGCTGGCACTTTCACTTATTGCTATTTCAATGGCCAAGTGCAGTTCTCTATGGACATTACCCAGGGTTGTCCATGGAATTGGTCAGAAAAGAGTCACATGTGATGTGTTGTCATGTGCAACACAAATGTGTAACATTTGATTTTCCAGTTCACTTTGGCCAGTCCCTGACTGCAACATTGCCTTGAGGACCTAGTTAGATTTCAAGCATTGTTCCTCATGATATTTCTACTGGTCCAGGGGAAGACACCATTACTATGGTGACCTACTGGTTGACTGACTCCAGGGGATGCCCTGTGGGTTTGTTTCAAATCATTGTAACAGCCTCTATTTGGAATTTCTAAGTACACTGGGAATGCATAGGAAATAGTAAGTAGAACAAAAATCTAACTCCATGCTCAGGTAAGCTGTCCCGGCTCTCTAGGACTGAGCAGACTCTCCCACTCTTAGCTCATAGCTCCACTGCATGGAAGCTTCGTACACCTAAAAATGGGTCGAGAATGAGATGTTTTGGAGTGGATGTGCCTTCAGAGAGCAATTTTCCAAGCAATAATTCTTACTAAGTGGGGGATACAACAGCAAGAAAGTCCCTGGTGTCCAACTGCTTGTGTTTTTCTTTCCAATTCAATCTGTCTGTCACCAGCTATAAATGGTGATTAATAAAGAGAATAGTTATTCTTATTTGCATCATTCCGAGTCAATAAATACATCCCACTGTTTCTTACTAAGAAGATGGAACATGCAGATTTATTTATTTCTACTGGTTGTTGCAGATTTGTTAAACACATTCTATTATTTGGTGAAATTAGTTTTGAAGAGAGAGGCAAATATTTTATATCTTACTCTAATTTGTAGCAGATGTCAGTAAGAAGACTGCGTAGACAGCAGCAAGAACCAACCACATCACACAATGTATCTTGCAGAGCGTATCATGCCGTGAATGTAGACTGATATTAATATCAGTCTACAGAAGCTGATAATAAGCTTCCTTTTAACTCTAACTAAATTTCACTTATCTCACAACGGGCTTTGCACGTTGTTCTTAGAAAGGTGGAATTTTGTTTTGTTTTTGAGTTTCCTTGTGGCTGTCTGGAAATTGAGTTTACCGAGGAGCTTGTTCCCATCCAGCCACAAGGAGGCGCTCAAGCACCAAATTAAAAATTAACACAAAACTAATATTCGGCACGGCCCCGCTTTTGACAACGTAGTAGAGCAATATTTATTTAAAGACGGAGGCAAAGTGATTTGTAGGTTTTTGCTAAAATTAATTCCACTTTGGGAGCTCATGTTGATATGTCGTATGTATCAGTAATTTAAATAAATATGGTAATACAGGCGTCATCTCTTCCGTGCCCAGAGCCGGAGGGATCTTTGTTCATGAGACCTGCTGTGCTGACTTTCAGCCTTGCCAAGTCGCCTTTTCTGTGGCAGATAAGCTGCATCTTTTCCACAGCCTCTGAGGACCTGTATCTTCAGGCTGCCATGCCCTGTCCTGACGCATCTCACTATAGCCTCTCCAGATCCCCGCGGTGACTGTTAGCCTTCTGCAAGGTCCTGGGATGAACTCGTTCTTGCCCCTGGGGCTTCCGGTTTCTCGTTACCCCAGCTTTTAACCAGATCTGCGCCGGCTTGCCTTCTCCTCCTCCTCTGAAGTTCATACTCTGTCACCCTCCAGAGTCACTTCTATGCTTACTGCACGTAGATTGGCTCTCTCTCCTTTGGGCAGTCACTCTCCACCCTTGTTCTCAGCCATGCCTGCTAAGCGTTTATCACCAGCAGTACTGATGCTGCTGACCACGTCTTTCCATCTATTAGCTGGCATCTGTATCTGATGTAAAGAGCAAGAACCTGATCTTTAGTCACTGCAGTACCTGTGGCAATTCCCAGCACAAAGC
Source organism: Peromyscus aztecus (assembly GCA_902168405.1). Classification (NCBI taxonomy): domain Eukaryota; kingdom Metazoa; phylum Chordata; class Mammalia; order Rodentia; family Cricetidae; genus Peromyscus; species Peromyscus aztecus. The sequence continues at coordinate 47,860 of CABHPQ010148466.1, forward strand.
ATGCCTGCAATAAATATTTCTTAGAAAAAAGACTTCTCATTGCCGGAATTGGATGAAGGATGACTGACTCAGTGTGTTCCTAGAGCACCAGACATAGAAACTGTCCAAAAGTTTGTCCTCGGCCCTGCTTGAGCTGTGGTAGAGCACTTGCTTACCAAATTCAAGGCCATGGCTTGGATCCCAGCACTGAAAAACTCCCTAGTGGTAAAGTCACACGGCAGATTTATAGGACTGAGGAGGTGGCTCAGTGGTAGAGCGCTGGCCTAGCATGCACGGGGCCTTTAAGGTCCTGCCCTAGTATGGAAATAAAAGTAGCCACCATCTCAACAATTATTTTGTTTAGCTTTCTTTCCCTGACTCCCAATGATGAGCATGCTATGCCAACTGCCCCAGGAGGCGGAAGTGTCACACAGTGAAGCCTAAAGGTCACCAGGGCCGATCAACCATGGCTTGTTAAACAAAGGTCACCAAAGCATGCCACCATCTTCCAGTGCTACCTGCATTATTTGACTTCTGAGGACCCAACCTTGCTTCTGAGGAACATCTGATCCTGACCTGCTGGGGTCACTGGCATCACAGTTTGTGGGTGTTGACTCCACCTGTCTGATGAAGAAGAGCATGTCTGACAGTTCACTTACTGCTGCCGCCTGTCCTTCCAAAGGCTTTGGAAGTCTCCTTGTTTTCCCTCCTTCAGGAGTGGCTCTCTGAGTAGCAGACTCTTGAATGACCAGATCTCACGCTGATGAGGACACAGGACCCATGGCTCCCTGAAAACCGTGTTCCAAAGTCCATAAAGACTGGCCCATGACATAGAGTAGCTTTTAATTTTTATTTGGGTTTCATATGATTTTTTTTACTTTTTGTCAGCAACGGACAATAGTTATTCATCATCTCTGATTTTCTTCTACTTCTCAGGAAACCTTTTCAAAGCAGTACATTTATTTATAAAAAAAAAAAAAAAAGACTTGCTTCTGGAAATGTAGTCATGGAAAGTTCCCTAAGGAATGGTTGCTGACACTTTCCCAAGAAGCAAGCAGACACACTATTTGGAGGCCCACTCCCAAACCACTCTTATATTTTATAGAGTTTACAAGTGTATGTGTGTGTGTATCTTCTTACTCTCCAGATCACTTTGTCAAGATGTGGTAATGGAAAATGTTCTTTCTGAGAGAATTGAAAACAAAACAAGACACAAAGACAAAAACCAGCTGCAACTGAGAAAGAAAGGTGCATTCTCCTCATAAGTCCCAGCTTCACCCGGAGCAGAAACGCCACGATACCATACGATTTCTCAGCAGGGCACAGCTGCTGAGTTCGTTCGTTGATGAATGTGTGTGCCAAAATGCACACATCTCTAAGTGGCTTGCCTATTGCAGAATACTCGTGACTTCTGACAGTACCACAGAGCCAGGTGTGGTGGCTCATGGCTGTAGTTCTGCTACACTGATCTGAGCCAAAAAGCCAAAAACATCATGAGTTCGAGACCAGCCTGGCTTAAGGAGTGAGAAGGACTCCCCCTCTCCCCAAGACAGTGCGATGTGATGGAGATTGTGACTTTAGCAGTTACTCTCGCTTTTCCTTAGTTCCAGTTGTTAGAGAAAGACTTATTTACAATGCTCACTAGAGAGTGTGAGTCAGACTCATGTGGAAGGTGTGGAGCAAGCCAAAGGAGGCTTGTCAACAGTGGGAGAAATGTGGCTCAAGTCTTAACTCCAACAAGGTCAAGAGGGACCTTTCGCCAAGAAGCAACGTGGGGACTGGTGGCTGAAGAGTGCTAAGCCAGGGATGGGGGACTTTTGGCTCACTGACATGGTAGCATTACTACTGACAGCAGCCTGCGGTGATAAGATGTTGAGAGGGGTCACGGATCGTGGGTGGGGTTTACTCGGTCTTAGCAGGATTCTTGCTCAAGCTGGCTTCTACAAGGACACAGAGAGGCTGAACCTGGTTGAGCAGAAGTCTCAATAGCTGACTAAAGTTTTTGTCAAAGAGAATCTTCTAAAAATTATCATTAAATGTACATGAATTGTACAAATTAATGCTGTTAGCTTATGATATTTCTATACAAGTATACACCATGGATTGATAATGGCTAACCATTTTTCTTCTATCTTCCCCACCCATCATTCCCTCATTCCTAGTGACCTCTCTTGATTTATTTCTTTGATTTTACATGCAGGAGACAATATCTGATTCTTCTCTTTCTGTCTGGCTCAGTTAACTCAACACAGTGTCCCCCAGATTCATCTTTTTTTTTTGCTAATTACAGGATTTCTTTTTCTTTATTGGATAGTACTCCACTATGTATATATGCTATGTTTTCTTTAGCATTCATCTGTTGTCAGGTGCCTGATTTCATAGCTTAGCTAGCTGAGTAGTGCTGAAGTACTCAGGGATACTGTTATCTCTTCTGTATGCTGACTTTATTGCTCTGGTAATATACCCAAACATAGGATAACTGGGTCAAACAGTAGGTCTACTTGTAGATTTTGAAGAATTTCCATATTGTTTTCCATAGTGTCTGTATTAATGTACACTTACACCAACTGTAAATAAGAGTTCTGTTTTCTTTACATTGTTGACAGCATTATCTATCATCTATCTATCTATTTATCTATCATCTATTTTCTATCTATCTATCTATCTTCTATCTATCTATCTATCTATCTATCTATCTATCTATCTATCTATCTATC